>JANJGK010006515.1:0-7500 GCA_039081455.1 Macrobrachium rosenbergii
GTTGTGATGTCTTCTCTATGATTCTTCTCTTAAGGGCAAGACGTTCTCATCTGCAGGCAGTGACTCATTTATCTAGTTGTTAGTCGATTGCTACGGGTGAGAGAGAGAGAGAGAGAGAGAGAGAGAGAGAGAGAGAGAGAGAGAATCTTCTCTATGATTATTCTCTTAAGGGTATCTACAGACAGTGACTCATTTATCTAGTTGTTAGCCGACTGTTATGGGTGAGAGAGAGAGAGAGAGAGAGAGAGAGAGAGAGAGAGAGAGATATCTTCTCTATGATTATTCTCTGAAGGGCATCTACAGGCTGTCACTCATTTAACTAGTTGCTAGTAGATTGCTATATGTTATATGTATGTGTGTGTGAGAGAGAGAGAGAGAGAGAGAGAGAGAGAGAGAGAGAGAGAGAGAAAAGACAACACTAGACGTGGGTGTTCATTGCTCCGCGCCGAGCTGAAGCTTATTAGATGTCCAAAAGACATTCTATCTGCATCTTTCTCTCCTAATTGCGAGTCATACAGTATATGTTCTCCCAGATGGTGCTTTTGCAGCTCTGATTCCGATTGCAACGACGACACAGGAAGCTACACTTGCGTTTGCAATGCTGGCTCCATTGATGTTGCTGGGAATTGTTATGGTGAGTTTGATTCGAGTTTTTAAGTTTTCTTTTATTATAGAGGGGTGATTTTTCTATGTAATTACGTCTCATCTTCTTGACTTTCGTCTCAGATGCTACGGCATATTTCGACTCCGTGAAGAGACAGTTAATTCATGTAAATTTTAGCCTATCCTTCGACTTTGTATGATGAGTTTTCGAAAAAAAATTAAAAAATAGCCAAACGTATGGAAAAATCTTATTTTTTACAGTGTTGCGTCTGTGGAAATTCCTTCAGTGAATTATTATTATTATTATTATTATTATTATTATTATTATTATTATTATTATTATTATTATTATTATTATTATTATTATTATGAAGATGAAACCTATTCATATGGAGCAAGCTCACAGCTTCCAAAGAATATGGTGCTCGTTAGGAAGAAATAAGGGAGGAAAAGGAAAATACAGAAAGAAGTATTCTTACTTAAAAAAGAAAAAATAAATTAATAAATTGATAAACAAATAAAAATGTATTAAAATGCAAGGACAGTTGACAGAAGAGGAAAATGTCTTTCTGATGAAAGTGTTAAATTTTCACTAATTTTGTTTTCATTTGGAATCTGTAGTTATTTAACTCGAACATTCATCTAATGCTTGTCAAAAGCAATCTTCTAACAAAGCTTTATATATATATATTATATATATATATATATATATATATATATATATATATATATATAATTTTTTCTCCTTTGCTTTAAATTTATTCTGAATTTCCACTCATCGTGATGTAGACACTTAACTAAAGGTGGCAGTGCAAGAAATGTAGTAATCTTTGATCACTAAGCAGCCACCCTAATAAAGAAGAAAGAGTTTAATTGTTATAATGAGGAAAACATTTATGCATAAATATACGAGCTAAAGCTTACCACAAATGCTGTATTAAATATTTTCCTAAAGACTTCTGTAGACTAAGGTTATTCCAACATTTGTTTCTTAAAATTCTAATCTATACCTTATTATAAATAATTTCTAAGCAATTATTCTTTCCCTTGAGTATGATTTTTTCCCTCAGATAATATACATTGATACTTCACTTCAGAAAGGTCCTTTTGGCGAATTGTAGATATTTCTTGGGAACGCATCTTGAGGACTTCAAAATTACCTCTTGAAATACAGGTGGGACTGCCACTTTCTTTCTGCTTATTGTTAAATGAGTTTCTTCATAAAAAAAGCAATTTATTCTGAAACCTGCTAAAAGTCTCTTTACAGTTATTCAGTGTAAATTCTTGTGTACTCCTCCGTCCTAATTACTTACAAAAACAATTTCCAGACGATTTTTTAAAATAAGACAGTGAAGGTCGTCTGAGTAAAGGGGTCATGTTGATGAGTATGAATTACTATGAGATTCAGGGCCTCTGTAACACGGTTTTTTGGACTTTGATTCTTATCAAAGCATCCGATGTAGCTGAAAGTTGACACATGTATATTTTACAACCACACAAATTTTGTCAGCATTATCAATAACCTAAACCCGATGGTTTTAATTTCTACAGAGTAAAAATTATCTAGCCGACGCCTTGGCCGATGATTACGAGCCAAGAGTCGAAAAACATTCATTACGTAAGCAAGGTAAACACCGTTTGACGAAATGTTGCCCCGCCCATCCACCAGACAGAAACTCATTCACCTTGTTCCATCGGCTCTGAAACCCATAGCAGTCAAGAATGGCTAACAGGGTTTGGAATTGTCCCCGTGGTTGCAAAACTGCATTTGTCTTATGACTTGCAACTTTATACAGTCAAGAGAAAGCCCGGGCCATACTTACTATAGCCTGAATGGGTAATTATTCAGTTTCTAGTTTAAATCCAATGTTTATGGTCTGATTTGTATTTAACGTAACGTGATCATAATACATGTAATGTCATTCAGGATTTTGAACATTTCCATTAACTATTCTCTATGCCACCAAGAGAGAGACAAAGAGAGAGATTGTATGTAAACAGTCTTTATATAACTATTTTTGTTAAAATAAGATTTTTATCCAAAGTAAAGACAAGCTTAAATGTGCTAAAATCTCCAGCAGACCAATGGATCATCCGATATACATTTTTTTCTTCTTCTTTAGGCCGTACGACCGTGTTGGATATGTTTTGGGCATGACTGCAGGTGCAGTGAGGGTCAACGTCAACCGTGCCTCCAGTTCCGTTCCTTCACCATCGTCAGAATCACGAGCGCCTGTCGGTCTTTGATAAATTTACGATTGGTGCCATTCGCCGCTGTATCCACAGAAAGTTTGCTGAAAAGGAGCATTTTACTGTTGGTTCCTTGACAAATGACTTCAAAACAGCTGGCATTATTCCGGAAATGACATCATGGGCTTCAGTACTTCGACTCTTGCATTCTATGGGATTCAAGTATAAAACTTCCCAACGTAAGATGTGTGTAAGGAAGGAATCTCTGGAAATTGTATGCCGCAGGATAACTGCTCTCCGTGATCTACGACGCCAAGCGCGCGGGAGGAGGGAAGAGTGGTCGTTTACGTATGTGAAACCTGGTTTACGACAAGGATGGCCCACAACAGGGAATGGGCAGACACTGCGCAGGATGTCACCAGCCCCATACAGTCGTCAGGTTCCTCCTGGAGAAGGTGAGCGTTTTGTGGTGGTGGCAGCTGGCACGAATGAGGGCTTTATAGATGGTTCATACCTGTGCTACCTGGCCAAGACCAATCAGGGAGACTACCATGGCGAGATGAATGCAAAGTTGTTCAAACAGTGGCTAACGACGCAACTTCTGCCATCCCTTCCCGAGCCATCTGTACTTGTGCTTGATAATGCACCATATCATAGCACACTGATCGAGGAGAGTCGATGCCCCACATCAGCAACCAAAAAGGCAGATCTCGTCAGGTAATTATAATGATTTTCAATATATATATATATATATATATATATATATATATATATATATATATATATATATACATATATATTTATAAATTGTTCAAAGAGTCAATTAACCTATTTTAATGGGAATTTTATCAAATTGCTCTTTATTACTTGTACTACATGTAACAATTTATGATCTATCTTTAAGGTATTAATGTTCTATTGTGTTCTCTCATCAGGTGGCTAGAACAGCGCAGGATATCGTTCCGACCTTCTGCCACACGCTCGGAGCTGCTGCTTATTTGCCAAAAGAATCGGCCGGAGCGAAGGTATGAGATTGACAACACCATCCGTGAATGGGGCTATGAGGTCGTGCGTTTGGCCCCCGCTCACCCCGAGCTCAATGCAATTGAACAGGTATGGGGGTTCATGAAGAGACACGTACATTCCTCCCTCCGTCGATTTACTCGATCCGACCTGCAGGACAGGTTGGAGGAAGCCAGGCTTTCTGTTATCCCGGAAGTGTGGGCCCCCGGAAGTGTGGGCAGGAGCAGTTCGACAATCCCGTCATTTCGAGGGGGAGTATTGGGAGTCGGACAATATCCGAGAGACAGTAGAACCAGTCATCATTAGCCTGGCCAGTGACGATGAGGACGGGGAAGATGATCTTTTCCTCGAGAATGATGATGACTGCATTTTGTAAATAAATCATGAATAGTTTTAGGAGTTTTATTTGTACATCTAATGGGAATTTATAGAAGCAAAGTGAACATAATTAATTTAGCCTTTAAAATAATTACAACATGTAGCAAAACAAATAGTAAAGATGATAATGCAATGAAGGAATGATACCATACTTTATCTTTAGCTTCAACATCGGCTATAACATACCCAATTGCCATAATTTGTTAGCTTAATGAAATAACCTATCATCTAATGTTAAACTTAATTTCTGAGGAGGCCATGGCTTATTGCACAGTGAAAAAACATGCCAAAGACTTTATGAATGGCGGAACGATACATAGATGTGGGTGGGGTATCTGTGCTAGGGTAGTAATACTACTGTAGCAGTAGTGCCGCAACAGTAGTAATAGCAGTAATATAGATGAATTAAACGTTTAGGCCAACTGCTGGGATGCTTGAGGATCATGTAGCACTTCTTACAACTACTCGAGAAATGAGTTTTTATAGCCAGAAGTTACATTTTCTAATCCAACAATGCACATCATAGCCTTCAGTGTTCTCCTGAATTATAATGAGGCCAAAGTGGCTGGAGCCTCGAGCCTCATGAAGTCATCATTCTGACGATAATTATTGGTGAAGGTTTAAAGCCAAAGTACGGTACCAGCTATTTTTTTATTCAGTAAATAGGTAGATAGCCAATAAATTAAAATTGCTTGACATTGGATATAGCAGTTATCAAATCAAGCTTGTCTACTATGTTTTTGAAATGTGCCAGCTATTCCCTACATCTTGTCAATCTGATTGTGACCTATACAGTAGACTGTAATTTCTTAGGAAACTTATTTTGGGAGTTAGACTAATAATCGAAGTGTTTTTGTATTTATTAACATATTTTGTTGGTTTGTTCGTTATGACAATTATCAGTGGAGAGGTTTCAGAGTTCATGAAGGTGTACTGCTTTGTTTGTATTTAAATTTTTTTGTCATTGTTGCCAGAGGTCTAGGCTTCGTTACGTACAGCCAATCATCCATCGAGAATGAGGGAAGAAATGCTGTCATAAGTTACGTAACGAGTGCGTTCGAAACCTTAGATAGCCCGTTCTCAAAAAAAGTCACTTTTACATTATAAGTACCAAATTTATTCAACCTACGTAATACAGAATACAGTCAAAATTTATGTATAGATGTAATGTGTATTCTGAATAAGCGTTATATTTATGAAATGCATCGATAAAAAGTTATTGCAAAAAAAACCGTGTTACAGAGGTCCTGAATCTCATAGTAGGTCACGAATATCCTTGTAAACATTTCGATTTTGCTTTGAATATGTCTTAAACAACCATAGCATTAGACCAAAATAATTAGTTTTCAATGACAGTCATTCTACATACGTATAAGCAAATTTTATTGTAACTTGTTAAGGAATAAGCACAATAGGTTCTTGGCGAGCTTTACTTCAGGGCGTCGATGGATGGCATTAGTGGATAGTGGTTGCCTTTTCTGAATAAATAATTGGACTGGACGAGATCTGAGTGATGGATCTGGGCATCACGTGTTCGCCGGCGACAGTTACGAGAACGGTGGTACCCTTGCTGAAGAGGGATCTGAGTCTTTTCAGAAGTTACCGAACTAACAATTAGCAGGTATAATAAACAAAACACTTAGTTTTTTATTTAGAAAACAGAACTAAATATGAATTAAACTCTGACAATGAAAAATGTTGTGAAATAAAATAAATAACTAAATATTACCATTACTACATGAGAATCATTTAAAGCTTAACTGTCAGTAGTTCGGATGATGAAGGTTACGTTAATATTCTGAATAAATCTGCAATAATTATATAGACTCAAATGAATATATATATATATATATATATATATATATATATATGTGTGTGTGTGTGTGTGTGTGTGCGTGTGTGTGTGTGTATGTATGTATGTATGTATGTATGTATGTATGTATATATATATATATATATATATATATATATATATATATGTATATATATATATATATATATATATATATATACATATATATATATATATATATATATATATATATATATATATATATATATATATATATATATTAGTGGAGTGGGTAACTAAAAAAAAATAAGGGAAAAGTGCCAATGGTGATACAAGCATGAAACCTGGCTCCACTATTCTTCTTGTCCATTGGTCTCATTATCAACTTCAGGCCACACAAAATTTTGGCATTTTCCAAGATGGTAGACAGGTTTTCAAAATGGCATCCTGTGGATATTTGAATATTGGTATTTAATTGATTAATCAAATTCAAATCCCTAAGTCACTCCCAGTTTATATTAAAATATTAAAAACAAGCCTTTATATATATATATATATATATATATATATATATATATATATATATATATATATATATATATATATATATATATATACATCATCTCTCTGCACAGAAATATCCAAGATAGCTGTCACTATATCAAAAATGTCCCCCAAAATGCCAAAAATTCTTAAGCTCATATATGAGGCTAAAGGTCAGGTAATACATGGATTTGGGGTAACTTTAGCCTGATCAGTTCACTTTTTGTAGATTAGAAATCGATTAATCCCCAGGTAATTAATTTTCATCCTCATTTAGAAAAAAAATGGTAATAAACTTAATGTAAAAGTGTAATAGTTTAGTGTCAGTGTACTACCAGGGCACACTGGTTAACACTATAGCTGTGAAACTCAGCATGGGGTTCAGTGCTAGCTAATGGCAGAAATTTGTTATTAGTTTCCCAAATGCTGTTTAGCTAGCCCCACTCCAAAGTTAAACAGCTGTACCTGAATTGACAGGATGTGCCAGCGCAGGAGAGCTGAGCCAAGGAAGATGGGGCTTTAGTCTTCTAGATGGTGTACGGATCACACAGGAATTAAATAGCATTTGATGAATGATCGGGCTAGAGGTAGGATTATGACATATCTGAGCCTAGTTGTATCCCATATCTGAAAGTGCATATATGTTATATAGGTGGTAAAAGGATAAACCCTCGGCCTATAGAACAAAAGCAATGGCAGGACAATCTTGGAAGTCAACATCTTTCCTGAAGGAAGATAGTATGACGATGCATCTGGTGCTGGCTATGTTACCCTTGCTACAAACATTCCTGAATTCTATAAGTTAAATGCAATGCCTATACCATTTCATCCCAAAAGGCTTGATGAAGGTGATGGAATTCTGCAGACCTCTGAAAATAACAAAGCAACATATCATGAATCATGTATGCTGAAGTTCAAAACAACAAAACTAGAAAGGAAAAGGAAGTCATTGTGTAAGGCAAAAGAAGAAG
>JANJGK010006515.1:12500-36897 GCA_039081455.1 Macrobrachium rosenbergii
CAGGTGTCCAATGGGTTTGACAAACAGCCCAGCAACCTTTCAACGATGTATGGAGAATATTTTGGGAGATAGATTGGAGGCATTGTTGGAGTCACATAAAGTCATATGGAATGAAATTAAAGCCAAAGGAATGTCATTTTTTTGCAAACGTGTAAGTTATCTAGGGTTTAGCATTAAGGATCTAGGAATAGGACCTGAGTTAAGTAAGACTGAAGCAGTGAAGAACTGGAAGAGACCTGAAACTATTAAGGAAGTGCGAGCCTTTCTGGGATTTGCAACATTTTATAGAAGATTCATCAAAAATTTTGCGAAAATTGCCAAGCCACTCAATGAATTATTGAAAGAGGAAAAGAAGAAATGCAGTCAAAAGATTAATGATCAATGGACAGAAGATGCGGAAATGGCCTTCCAGACATTAATAGAGAAATTGATAGCTGCCCCAGTACTGAAAGGGATTGAGTTTGGGAAATAGTGTATATTAGAAATAGACGCCAGTTACGATGGACTCGGTGCTGTTTTGTCCCAATATAAGGAGGATAAGTTGTATCCTGTAGCTTATGCAAGTAGGTCATTGAAACCGCATGAAAGAAACATGAGGAATTATAGTTCACGGAAACTAGAACTGTGTGCTTTGAAGTGGGCTGTTACTGAAAAGTTTAAAAACTATCTTATTGGCACAAAGTGCATAGTGTATACTGACAATGCCCCCCTTGAGCAATGTCAGCACAGCAAGACTTGATCATACAGAACAAAAATGGGCGGCTGATCTATCAGTATTTGACACTGAACTCAAATTCAGACCAGGAAAACAAAATGTCAAAGCCGACATTCTGTCACGCAAGCCTAGAGAGGAGATAGTGATGAATGAGGACGAAGAAGTCTGGGTAGCTCCTCATGAGGACGCAAATTTTGTTTGTGCCATAAGTAAACATCAGATTTTAGAGTGGAAGGATGCTGTTAATAAACAGAAAGCTTTCCCAGTTTTAAAGATTGTAAGGAAATGGATAGAAGGAGAAAATATTGAGTTAGAAAACAGTATTTTTAAACCTGAATTAGTTACGTGGAAAAAAGAGAAAGAAAGTCTTGTGATAAGAAATGACACTCTTTATAAGACTCATGTGGATCAGTTAGGTGATATGAAATATAGATTAGCCGTTCCTGTTCAGTTAAGGTGGAAGTGTTTAATCGAAACTCGTGACAAGCTTGGGTATCAGGGTATACATAGAACTTGCAAACTGCTAAACTCTAGTCTAGGGTTTATTGGCTCAACATGAAGGGATTTGTAACGGATTTCATAAGAAATTGTGAAACTTGTTTAAGGACAAAAGATGAATTACCATACAGAAATACCATTCCTGTTCATGTGGAAATTTCTCAGCCTATGGAAATCGTGGCGATAGATTTTTGTTCCGTAGAAAGGTCTGGAAAGGAGCATATTTTAGTTTTAAGTGATCTGTTTAGCAAATACGTGTGGGCATATCCAACGAAGGATCAGAAAGCGACAACAGTGGCTAAAATTTTGGTGGAAGAGTTCTTTTATAAATTTGGAATTCCTCAGCAGTTTCATAATGATCAGGGGAGGAATTTTGAAAGTGCTCTCATTAAGGATATCTGCAAAAGATTTAATGTAAAGAAATCACGTACTTCTCCATATCACCCTGAAGGAAATGGTCAGGTGGAAAGAATGAACAGAACTCTGTACGGACTACTTAGAAGTTTGGAGGAGGAGAAAAAGAATAAATGGCCATTGTATTTGCAGAGTTTAGTTTTTGCGTATAACATAACACCTCATTCGGTGACAGAGTTTTCTCAAAAATTCTTGTTTTTCGGAAGGGAACCATGTATTTCGATCGATCGAGAGAGAGAGAGAGAGAGCCACTAGTAAGTACGGTTTTGCTTAATGAATATTAATAAAAATCCAATAAAAAAAAAACACTAGTGAAGATAATTTGGATCTTTTTTCAATATGTCATCACTCCCTCATAAATTTATGAATGCAAATGAAATAATGCAGCTTCCATTTACTTTCAACTGCGCTTTTATGACACCGACTGGTGTCCCCTATTGCTGTTGCAAATGAAGAGAGGGAGGCATTGAAGTATCAATATTCATGGCGATATTTCCCATTTGCATTCTGAACAATAAAATAACGGTTGAATCAATTGGATCCATTTTGTTCTGATTTGGAGAAAAGGAGACTTTCTCGTTTTTAATCTGGCGAGAAACAATGAATATATTCTTTGTTTGTTCTGCATTGTTGGAACAAAACAAATTAAAGAACTCTCAGTGATTTTCAAAGTCTTTTAAAAAGGTTTTCCACTATCCTATACTCTCCACATTTTGAAACAAAACGCATATGTAGAATTTGTTTCCTTAGCATTTTTAGAACAAAACAAAAATTAAAGATCTCTTAGTGATTATAAAATTTTTTTAAAAGCTTTTCCTCCTTACCCTTCTTTCAATTTTTTAAAATAAAACACAAACGCTGTCTTTATTGGCTCAGCATTTTTGGAACAAAACAAAAAATAAAAATCTCTCAGTGATTATAAAAGTCTTTTAAAATCTTCGCCTTCCAGTTCCAGCTCTCTTCAAAGAACACGTCGAAAATCCCCAAACACTTTCTGTTCGAAACCTGACGAAGCATCAGACGAGTTGATGGTGGTCTGCGATAACTATCTCTGATAACTACAATAACCGTGTCCGCAATTGGCTTGCTATTGGGCCTAAACAATGGCCCCCATTTCTCCCCCCCCTGTCTTTGTTAGTCTGAGCAATTTGCATGCGGTCAGCCTCGGCCCTGATGGAAGCGCAGCGGCCTGTGTTCAGCTTTGCTGGTTTCGCTTCCTCTCTTGCTAACATTCGTCACATTCTGACTGTTCTTTGTGAGGTGAATATCTCGTGAATTTTATCACTACTACTACTACTACTACTACTACTACTAATAATAATAATAATAATAATAATAATAATAATAATAATAATAATAATAATAATAATAATAATATGTGCCAAAGTTTCTCCGGCACAATCAAGTTTTCTGTATGATATATAATGCTGTATGAGCCGTGACCCACAAAGCTTTCAGCAGCTGCCGGTGGTGGCCTGTCCTATAGCGTTGCCAGACGCACGATCATGACTAACTTTCACTTTTAATAAAATAAAAGCTAATGAGGAGGCTAGAGGGCTGCAATTCTGTAGGTTTGATGATTGGAGGATGGATGATCAGCATACCAATTTGCGGCCCTCTAGCCTCCTCAGCAGTTTTTAAGATCTGAGGGAGGCCAGAAAAAGTGCGGACGGAGAGACAAAGCCATCTCAATAGTTTTTTTTTTATAGAAAATTAATAATAATAATAATAATAATAATAATAATAATAATAATAATAATAATAATAATAATAATAATAATAATAATAATAATAATAATGGAGAAACAAGAGCACAATTATGATAGAGTATAAACATATTTAAAAATGTAAAGAGAGACTGATTATTGTGTGGTGAATATCTGGTGAATTTATTATTACTCTTATTTCTACTACTACTACTACTACTACTACTACTACTACTACTACTACTACTACTACTACTACTAATAATAATAATAATAATAATAATAATAATAATAATAATAATAATAATAATAATAATAATAATAATAATAATGATGTATAAGATATGTAACTTTCTTCCTCACTTCCCAGGATCAAATCCAGAAAGTCTCTGATGAGTCAATAGCGTTTTACCAACAAGGCCAGAAAGGCCCTGAAGAAGATTTATCAAAGACACAAGCCACAAGACCTTTGATAATCTTTGGAAAGTACAAGTGAAACGCATACTTTGCATTAAATTCAGACATTTCCATTTATTTACATTATTTCTGTCATTCTTTCCTTTACTGTAAATGTATTAATCATGAGGGAGTCCCCAGCTCTTGAAGAAAATGAAAGACTAAGTGAAAAGGATATAAGTTTTTTTTATATTCAATATAATTTTTTGAGCCATTTTTAATTATTTGATTGAAAAGGATAAAAATTTGGTATATATTTTATATTGTCTTTCTGGATCCACTTTTATTATCAAGCTGAAGATTAAGACACATCTTCACTTATTTTTAATATGCCTTTTTTAGCATGCTTTTTTTCCCATTTGTATGGGGTAAGCACGATGCCTTCTTTTTGAAGGACTTTGATTTGGCTTTGGGATAGAATTTGTAGTGTCGATCGGCTGCCCTGCCTGTCATCGCTTAGACCCCGGTAGCGGATGCACATGTATTGTACCAGTCACCAGCGCCCTTTCTCCCAGCAGCGAGGAGATATTGCACGGTTAGGTCGACAGTCGAGACGTGTGGTTTGTCTGTTATGTTTTTAGATGTTGGAGTGGCTTTGTTTGTGTGTAAGACACATTTTCAAATAAAGATAATGAAAGGATAAGTAGGGAACAGTAAACCAGACTACAGTAGATAATATTCAGAGGATTTTGATATTCCCTCCATTTCTTTCAGCTGGGTAGAGAGTATTTCAATGGCCACTTCTATTAATGGTGTGAGCTGCAACTCAACAACGCCGAACTCAGGTCGAGTGTATTATGAGAGAGAGGGGGATGGAGATAAATGTGAATATTCTAGTCTTACCATGATCAAAGTTTGTAGTGATTCGTAGAATAATTTTAAAGATACGTTATAGAGAACTTTTTTTATCTATGCTACTAATGACTATAACGAATACCTTCTCCTCAAGGAACTCAGGCATCACAGAAGAATAGGTAGTGGTTCCTTTGTGTCACCTACCAAAGTAGAATACTCCTGCTGTCTTTTCAGCTGTAGGGAGACTCCACGTACTCTTATCCTAAGTGGGGCACTGTAGGCACTATAAGAGCCATTTTTTGTAGATTCCTTTTGTTGTCTGGCTTTCATTGTTCTTATGACTTTGGTTTAAAAAGTGTTCCATTTTGCCTCTCTCTCCATCTACCTAACCCGCTTTAATTTTTTTTTTTCTAGGTCTCATTAAAGAATCAATTCATAGAGTCAGTTTTTAGAGATAAAGCGGAGTCTTTCAATATCCTCTTACCTCTTAGCTTGTAAAATAAAGCATATTAACTGAGGATGGGGTATAATTATGTCTCATACAGCCCTGAGGTAAGATACAATAACTCCCTCAGGTACTTGCTTCCAAAAAATCTTGAATAGAATACAAAATTTAAAATAAAATGATAGAACAAGAGTATAAAATGAACGGGTACGAGCTTTGAAGTTATACTTTTTGATGTTTTTTATAACGTCACTGAAAAAAAAATTACTCTAATAGGAACCACATTCAGATAAGGTAGATATTAAACGTATTGGCTAACACAGTAGGTCATTTTTAGCATATTTTTTCCTAAAGGATTAATATCAAAACATATTATTATTATTATTATTATTATTATTATTATTATTATTATTATTATTATTATTATTATTATTATTATTATTATTATTATTATTTTTATTATTATTGCAAGAGTAAATCCAAAGGGAATAGGACAATTCAAATTACACCACCTTTTGCAAGGTATACCAACGTGGTATACCGGTACTCATGCCCCGTCCGAGGATGCCATGGTTCTTACATCGGTATGACCACCATGCGTTTCTCCAAGAGGATTTCCTACCACGCCCAAGAGGGGGCTATCTTTAATCATGCCAGGACCGTCCATAACCAGAGAATAGCAAGAAAAGACATAGTCACGAACACCGAAATAATTGACCAAACTACCGACCACCGCCGCCTACGCCTCTTGGAAGCATTGCGCATTGGGAAGGAGAAACCAACACTCAACATTACGCAAGAGCACCCGAGGATCGAAATTCTTCTCTTCATCCTCAGCACTACAAAACCGCTCGCACGCAAGACGAAAACCGAACATCGACTTGGATGAGAAGGCTCCGCCCGAGGGTACATGCCCCGGGCAGCCAATCATAATTCAGCACCGATCAAGACACCCCCCTATAAATACCAACCCGAACACCTCGTTTCTTCAGACCTTCTGCAACCACGTCCAGAGGATGACCAACGAGCTGGTCGAAACATGTCGACGGTACCTAGAATAGGACCTGAACCCAGACGAACGATTTCTGATTGGATATTTCAATAAAAGACTTCCCATATTCCGCACACTATCCTTTTCCAACATGAATATCGGCCAGTTACTGACTAACATCGCTGAGCCTGAAAAGCGAATCATAAGGAAGATAGAAAAGACTCTATATAAGATAAATTCGCATAATACAGCCATCCTTATTAATAAAACCTGTTTAAAAGAGGGTCTGCTCCCTTCATATATTATTATTATTATTATTATTATTATTATTATTATTATTATTATTATTATTATTATTATTATTATTATTATTATTTTCTGGTGGACTGTAAGACTTCACCATAATACAAGAGCTTTAGAAGTCATGAATTTCAATATTTTTTTTTATCATAGTATTTTTATATTAATAATAATTTGTCTAATGTTTGCTTCTTCCCATTATTGTTTTTTTATTACATAAAATATAAAAAAAATTTATAAAATCTTTAACCATATACTATTTCTTTAGTACATTATCACTGCTTTGAGAGAATGACTTTCTAACCTAATGATTCCCTGAGTTTATAAAAGTACTCAACCCTGAGTCTCAAAGGACCTTACTTTTAAAGAAATGCTGTAACATGTTCTTTCGAAAATGACGTCATAGAAAGTCCACTAAACCCAATGACATGAGTATTATCACTGCTTAGATTAGATAAGCGTAATACGCCTCCGGAAATGTTTAATGAGACGCTTAGTAGCTTGGGAGATTAAGAGCAGCCTCAGGATCTAAGCGGATTATGTCACTGACAGAAGAGTGTAGATAATGAACAAAGATTACGAATAGATACAAAAAATAAAAAGATGAATCCATTTTGGAATTGACAGTGCTTGGAAATTTCCTCTTACCTGTCGTATCGTCTGACTAAAAGCTACTCTAAGATTTAAAGTGATTATGAAAAGAACTTATGGATGTTTTTCCCCGAATGGTTGTCATTCCACTGATTAAATCCACGGGAATGCTAATATTATTAGACAGGGATAAAGGCTTTTGTAGAAGGGAATAAGTAACAGTTAAAGAGACATTTAGAAAATACTTAAAGAACTGTTAGAATTGCATTTTTGTCTCTTTAAAGAATATCATATTAAGTTCTGTAAAAGTCAGAATTGAAAGAGGGCATAAGTGGAATATATGAGAATATGTCTTTCTTTCAAATTTTGAGTGATATTATTTACAACCTACAGAGATAAAACAAACTCGTTTTTGAGACAGATTTGAGGAGTACCAATTATACTCTTCTTGTTAAGTTTGGGGCTGCTTGAAAGTCCTGAATATTGAAAAATTTTTGCATATCTCTGTCCAAAGGAAAAGAGTGATGAAATGGAGTGAGTAGACAGAGAATTAAATATAAACTGTACTTTGGAATTTTTTTGGGCGGGTAAATATTTAAAGAATAAAGGTTTAATCGTACAGTTAGAAATCTTGCATTTATATTACATGTCCTTATAATAAACACTATCCAGTGTTTTAACTGACATTTTTACTAATAAATTTTATAGGAAACATGAAAATGAAATTTAGGTGCATCTATTGTTTAACTTTTGTTAATTTTTATCCAACAAAATTCTACTCAGTTATGACACTCCTTGACGATAAATTCTTTGACAAAGTGGCTGCTTTTTCCCCTTTAAAATCTTCAGGGTAATTAAATCTAAAGTTTTCCTCCCTCACCTTATCGGACCTAACGTTCCAATTGAAAATTACCAAGTTTCCCCAAAATCACTCTCGCCATTTTGGGAGTTCAATCGCTAATGAGAGACCACCTTCCGATTGCCGAAAATCTAGTCCACTCTTTGGATTTTGAGAAAGGAAGAAGTATGGATAATCATATCCCATTTAGGACTAATATCTCTTTTCTGCTGTACATATGGAGGCCCACACGCCTTTTAAAATGTTTTGTGCATAATTTACTTTTTGGGTGTTCATAGTTACTGTACATGTATGCCTAACTTTTAAAAATTCTTATATTATAAAAAATGCCCGATGGTTTTGGATAAGTGAGGTCTCAAGATTTCTAACTTCTAAACTGTTAGCTATTTTCTACTATATGAAGTGAGGCCTATATAACCTTTAGCATGTTTTATGCATTATTTATTTTTTGGATGTTAATACTTACATGTGCGTCTGACTTTTAAAATGTGTTATATCAGGAAAAGAATCCCAATGATTTTTGTATACCTGGACTCTCGATTTCTAACTTCTAAGAAATTCTTTGTCAGTATCCATATTACCTTCGTTATTGGATGACACAGGAGAGCCAAGAAACAAGACACTTGGAATGAAGCTCTTGCTGATAAATAAAGGATGGGTATTTCGAAAGCATATTAGTTGTGAAAGTTAACTTTTATTCTGAATTCCTTCAACAATGTAATGTCAAAAAGAACGTTTCTCCTTTCATTGCCCCAGTGAAGGTTGTGAAACACTCATATGCTCCCTTGTCTATTCAGTTTGTCAAGGACATCTTGAGCTATAATAACCTCTCTTTTCTGTTTCTTTTTGTCAGTGAGGTCTTTTTCCCACTTGCATTCACTGAATCATTCCTGAGGCAACTTTTAAATAAAGAAAAACACCAAATAATGTATCATTACTGATATGTGATACATATCAATAATTCTTTGTGAAGTTGTAATGTGGAAATTAGTATTCTGAAATCACAGACGTTTGAAATATTAACAATGAAATATCTATTTCAGGACTGTAATAGAGGGAGACCAGCTGTAATGAGGGGATTAGAGATTTTAACATAAAATAAACAGCTGACCTCATTACATCAAAACCCCGATAAGCAGGTAAGGATTGTCTGTCATCATGACAACATAGTGAACATTCTGTATCACTTATTTGTACACCTTTTTTTGTATTTTTCCTCATTTTTACTCCCAATTATTAAATTATTTTCCCCTCAGAATTTTTTTGAAATTATATTATTTTTTGTACCACACCTTGATACTCAGCTACGATATATAGACCCTTCTCTTCGAGTTTGGATATGTCACATTTTCTCTTAATACTCAAATGATATTTACTTTACTTTGAAACTTCAGCTTCATCTAATCACCAGTAGATACTTATGAAACTCACCATATTATTTAGGATAATTTCTTTCTTCTGCGACATAGAAAAATAGATCTGTGAATATTTCCTTTCATTCTTGTTATCACTTGACTTCAATTTATTTTCTGAAATGTTGAATTCACGTTGCAGTTTTAATGGCTGAAATCCGGGGAAACTTTCATTACTGAAAGTTGATCGCCATTGCGAAAATTGAAACTGGTTTCCAATATAGAGAAACTCGCAATTGAAACCAAACACAACGGACTAATTATATTACTGCTCATCTCAGGGAGAGACGAAATGGTGGAATAGGAGAGATCTGTTGAATAAGGAAATGAGAGGAGGGAATTAAGTGGAAAGTGAGAATGGCCCAATAAGAGGAAGAACAACAAGATATTCTATTTCTTAGTAATGGTCTCTTAATATAAATTTGGACAAGGGAACGCGTGAAATAGTCTTTAGAATAATTGTTTCAGAAAGAGAGAGAGAGAGAGAGAGAGAGAGAGAGAGAGAGAGAGAGAGAGAGAGAGAGGATGGGGGAAGATAGCTATGTTACAGTGCATTTCCTTGCAAGTACGGAGAGAGATTGTGTAGGCTCTTTGGAGAATTTTTATGACAATTTTTAAATGTATGTACTTAACTTTATCTGAGAGAGAGAGAGAGAGAGAGAGAGAGAGAGAGAGAGAGAGAGAGAGAGAGAGAGAGAGAGAGAGAGAGAGAGAGCCATACTGCAGTGCATTTTCTTGTATGTATGAAGAGAGATGATTGGGGTTCTTTACAAGATTCCTATGTCAAATTTCAAACGTTAACATCTTTTCATTTCTAATGCGGATTCGTATGGTTATGCATGTACAAACATACACAAACACACATTCCTTCACATGTTTACATATTTATCAGCTGTGTCTCACCGACAGCATTACCAAAACCTCCTCCTTTCCTAAACACTGGCACATCACCTGCCACATTGAGAAAGTGCCAGATGCCCACCGAAATTCATAGAGCCAACTTTACAGGGTTTCATTGCCTGGGCTTAATTGAGAAGCCGGTATTATAACTGCTGGATAGTCACTGCTAAAAGGACTTACTTCCTGACCATTTAGTAAATCGCTCGTGGCTGTATATTTGGTGGGGAAGGGAAATAGATTCTAACGTAAGAGGAAGAAAGTTATTTGATGTCTAGGTAAGATTAAGTTCGTTTGTGATGGTGGCAAGTTTCTGCATGGAAATGTATCAGGCTGAAATGGAACTTGGTAGTTAAAATTGTAAACGGAAGATAATTTACACGAACTAGAGACTTGATTTCTTTATCAATTACAAATTTAAAACTATTCTTGTCGTGCGGCTTTATGCTGGTTTAATTATTTAATTACTTCATTATTTCATTTGATTTACTCAAAGTTATTTAACTTTAAATTAATCGTAATTATAATTAATTCAATTAATATCAAAGCCATATGCGCCACTATATTTATTAAATTACTAACGGTTTCGTTTATGCATTTAATACTTCAGTCATGAACGAAAATCAAGGGTGCGTTTTTAGCAACATTTATTAACTTTAAGAGGAACTAAATTTTTATTTATTAGTAATGCGCAAGATTCGTTGTACAATTCTATCATCCTGAAAGAATTTTCTAACATAGTCCCCTTAGAGGAATGCAATATCTATTGCAATTATAATACTTACAATACTTAATATTAAATCAATGAAATACTTAAATTACAACACACACACCTATGTTATTGATAAATTTATTTAATTAAGGTACTTTGATATTTAATTTTACATAAACCAAATTATTTAATATTCATGTTTATGTAACTTATTTGTACATTATTTTATGCACAATGTATTTCCTTCCTTCCACAAGAATGCAAGAGTAGCATTTTAAAGTCCTCTTTTCTACGAGAGAAGAAAAGTAGCATTTGTCCTCACTTGTTCCAAGCAAGGTTGCTTCAAACAAGTGTAGCATTTTAATATCGTCTTACAAATACAATTTTACTAATCCTAATTGCTAATGTACTAAGAATATTTACATATAAACAAACTTTTATTCACTACAAATGGGCAATATGATCCCTCATCATTTGCTGAAATCGTTCTGTGGCCTTTCTTTTTGGTCTGACAGACCTTTCTGTTCCAGGGGCAGCAGGCCCATTACTACCATTATTAATCACATCGGGCCCACTATCAGGAGGATTATCAGACACCGTTGTATCAGCCCCAGCCTGAACACTTGACTGCCTAGTTGATATTTCCATAGGAAAGAGATTTTAAATAGAGTGGTATTCAATTGCACCATTTCCCTGCTTAAGCTTGACTGGTCTTATTTTATTGTCAAAGCCCATTACAAGTTCCAAAACCTTCTCTAACATCCAAAAGGGTCTAGGTTTGTTAAAAGCTTTTATCAAAACAACATCACCTACCCTGATTCTATCTTCCCACCAACTCTGATAAATATTTCTAGAATGCTCCCTCAGACTTAATAGATAATTTTCGTACCACGAAGTTTTGAAATTATTCAATATTTCTTCCTGTAATACTAAGGTATTTTCCAAAGCACCACGATATTGCTCTCGCCAAAGTTCCTCTTCTTCTTTCCTCAAGACTTAGGAGGAATTTCCACGAGGTCTTAAAAATGAATTTGGAGTGATACATTCAAGGTTGGCAGTACTAGATCTATAAGTAAGAGGTCTAGAATTTATTGCTAATTTAATATTAGATAAGGTGGTTAACAAATCAAAATAAGAAAGCCTAGATCTTCCAATGGCTTTATACAGGCAGTTTTTTACAATTCTAATCAGCCTTTCCCGGGCAGCCCCTACTCAGGCAGAAACAAAGGGATTCTGATATGCTTGATGTTAGACTTCCATTTCCTCTCGAAATTCTTTAGATGCTCAAGAGGATTCCAATAAACAACCACCTTTTACAAAGGTTTTAGCATTATCGCTATATACATATTTAGAAACAGCACACATATTGCAGAACCTTTGAAAAGCCAACAGAAAATTATGGGTAGACATATCGGGTAATAGTTCAAAATGCACTACTCTTATATTAAAGCAGGCAAATATTAAAATGAACATTTTGACATTACTCCCAGTTACTTCATCCTTCACCCAGAAATGCCCTGTGTAATCAATTCCAACATGCGTAAAGGGTTTTACCAAATTCGTATGGTGTTTAGGCATGTCTACCATTTTAGGATATTTGTAAGCCAATGCATTATATTTCTTGCACACTGTGCATTTACTTATTATTGATTTGACAGGTACTAAACAGTTACTATCCATGTTCCCTAAGGTAATTTAAAGTAGTTCCCCTCCCCATATGTTGAACTTTGGCATGACAATAATTAACATATAAGAAAGTAAACTGATGCCCTTTAGGTAATAACACAGGGTTGTATACATTATAATCAAAATACAAATATTTAGCTATTCTTGCTCTTGATCGCAGGATCCCATTATCATCAATGGATAAATTTCAGTTTGATACTAATATTGGAATATCTTTCTCAGTTTTAACATCCTGCTGTAAGAATTCTATTTCTTTGGAGAAGTGCTCAGACTGTGCCGTCTTAATCCAATATTCTAAAGCCTTAACCTTAGGATCCCCTCCCTTTACTTTACATACAAGTTTAAACAAATAACTAGTACACTTTAACAATTTATCATAACTAGAAAATTTATTTATATTCAAAATGCCAGTGTTTACTCTATTTACAGCATTAACATAATTTACATTTATTTTCACCTTATATTTAGGGGAAATACTTAATAGCGGATATTTAGGCCAATTATCAAAATTATTAGACAGCCAGTCAGGTCCTTCTAACAAACAATTCCTTTGTGACAAGTACTTTCCATATGACAATCCTCTTGTAATTAAATCAGCTGGGTTCTGGTCAGTATGCGCATAATGATAAACTATAGGGATGTTAAATTCATTGGAGAAATCACCAGCAAGACTATCTGCCTCCAATGTCCTGTTTCTTACAAATTTAGAGTTCACTTTAGGCTCTTTTTATTTTAATCCAGTTTCAGCATCAACATAAATATTTACAAATTGAAATTGAATATTATTATAAGTTTCCATTAAGGCTGGTAAACACTTCAAAGCGAAGACTACTCCCATTAATTCTCAAGTAGGTACACTGTGCCCGTTACCTTTAAGCAAATAAGAAAGTACTTTTATTTTCTTCATCACATGCATACAACACAAACCCATAAGCTTCAGTAGAACTATCACAAAATATATGCAGTCCATAAGATTTCTGTTCATTTATGGCTTCTCTAGGAAATGATAACTGAGATAACATTTCAAAATCTTTACTGATAGTTTTCATTTCATTCATTATTTTTTTGATTACCTTCTGATCCCATTCTAATACAAACTCCAAACTTTGCGCATTAGGATTCTACCTTTAATAGTGACGGGTAAAACAAAGTTAAGTGGATCAAAAACCTTAGATATTTGTGATAAAACTTTCCTTTTGGTTTCAGCTTCTGCTTCTACCACACAATCAGCTATACTTAAAGTGTCATTATTCACATTATACCTATACCCTAATACCTTCTCCTCTGTGCACCCATGCTTTACTAACCTATCATCAGATTTCATGGTCTCCCTTAACTCGGTTGAGTTTGAATTCCATGATCTTAAAGTGAATCCACCTTCCTTCATTCTTGAAAAACAAAGATTATATAGCTCATGTAATTCACCTATGTCATTGCTAGTCACTATCAAATTATCTACATAAAACTTGTTATCTAATGTTTGCCTACATTTGTCTTGAGGATATGATTCATTATGATGTTTCATTACATAATTCAAGATAAAAGAAGAAGTGTATCCAAAAACAATAGTTTTATATCGATAACAAACTAATTTATTTCCTCTTCTCCAAAAGAAGGAAAATCTATTCTGATCATATTCACTGGCCAACTTAATCATAAGAAAGGCAGACTTTATGTCGGCTAACATAGCATATTGATTAGTTCTGAAATAAAAAAGGAATTTCAAAATGGAACCCATTAAGTCAATACCAGTATAAGCAGCCTCATTTAAAGCTGGCATGTCCTTTGAGGTTTTCAAATAACAATTGAAAACTGGTCTTATTTTAGTTGTTATTTGTTCTTCAGTTCTGATTACTGGCCTATGTGGAATCCAAGTGTAATCTTCATAATTGGCAGGATCTACTATTATTTCTTCTATAATTCCTTCTTTCAATTGATTATCAAAGACTTCCTCATATTTCTTTACTAAACCATTCCTATTAAGAGGTTCCATAGTTTTATTTAACACTTTAAGTGCTACAAAATGATTAGAAGGTACTTTGGTGAGTTTGTCAGCACGCCAAGTAAGTTAACATGATAATGCCCATCCTTTAAAGTAATTCCTCTTTTAAACTTGTCTATTTGTTGTTTATCAAAAGACACTAAACTCTTTTTCACTATTGTTAATCCCCATACACTCAAAACTAGAGAGATTTTCAAGCCCATTATCTATTTCACAATCAGTTAGTATATGCTCAAGAGGATTGAAATATAACTTAAGTGGGTCCATCACTAAATTTACCATAGTCTTTGTTCTAGCACTAATATATTCAACATTGACAGGCTTTCTTACATGAGCACCAAACAGTTCCTTGCCTTGTTTTGAATCAAGAAAATTGAGTACATTCCCTATAGGAGCCACCTTGTTATTTATAATTAAACAATTACCTCCAGCACATGTCTCTTTATGAAACGAAAAATATTGAATTATATTAATACCAATTAACATTTAAATTTCAAATTCTTCATGATGCTCATGTCCTTTGAAGGCTTCATCAGCTAATTCGAATTTTGCAGCCTTTAATTTATTAACCACTAAATTCATGCCAGGAATTTCAAACCTAATGCTCACGTTTTCATCTACCAATAAAGGAACAAAATAAACTTATTTTCAATGTTTATGCCAGTAGACATTTGCTTAAAGTTCAGAGTTTGTCCACCTTTATAGGTACTAGCATCATGATCAACATTATACAAATTATCATAACTAGACCACAATTCTGTAGAAGCTCTTTTCATAATATAGGATCTTTGACTCCCGCAATCGATAAGGCCTCTTAGTTTACGATACCTTTTTCCATTCTTAAGTTCTAAGGTCATAGTAGGCAAAATGTTTCCTATTTCTATATTGCGCATAGCATAACACAAATTTACATTAGTACTAGTAGGAGATTTTTTTTTAGGGCAGAGAGGGGTTATATGTTCTCTCCTTTTACACACCATACATGGAAAGCGCAATTTTCCCTTTTTTCCATAACGCTCCGATTCATTATGCCCAGAACCAGCACATCTAGGACAAAGAGACAGTTTTAATATTCTGGCTATTTTGGTTTCATATGTTTTAAATTTGTCATTACCTAATGAGTGTCCAGCCGCAGCACATAGTTTACAAGAAATTTTAGATGGTTTACTAACTGCTGATTCAAAGTTTTGCATAGTATGAAACTTTTCCTCTTTAACCTGCATATTAGGCCTCCAGTTACATTATTACGAGGTGATTTTTTTCTTTCTTTTATTCCTTTGCTGGCGGCATTTGTCTTACTTAGTGTTTTCAGAGCATCTTTATAATTGTCAAAAAAATTCAGTCAATGTAGGGTAATTATTAAAGGTTTTATTAATTAACTCTCTTAATACTACTTTAGGTAATTTGCTCACGATTATATGGCTCACAAATATATTCCCTGGAGTGTTCTCCAAAAAATCAATCTCATACTTCTGGAGTTCACTTAGATAAGACCTAACTTCAGATATGTAAAACTTAATATTTGTGAACTTTGAATCATGCTCATTACTGGGAGCCGAACTTAATATATTCTTTAGAGTTTCATCAATAATAAAATTTTTGTCTAGAAACTCTTCATCAAGTAAATTTATTGCAACAGCATAATTTTCATTACTTACAGACAAATGACTGACTTGTTTAAGAGCACAGCCTTTAAGATATCCAATTAAATATGATAATTTAGCAGAATCAGAATAATGTTTCTTAGAACCAATGACAATATTAAATTGGTGCTTGAAATTGGGGTATGCAAATTTATCCTTTTCTCTACCATTGAAAAAACTACACTGCAAAGGAGGTGGTTTCCCTTCTGGCACGAACTCACTCCAACCCTTTATGTTCTCATCAGAAGATGGAACCACCCTATCGACTAGATAGTCTTCAAATTCATCTAAACTAATAGCTATATTTATATTGTATGTAGCTTGACTATCCAATTCTTCATTAAAGAAAGTACTATCCTATTCCTCTAGCGCTGTTTTTTGCATTACAAGACTAATTACCTCATCACACTCCTTGACTTTCGAAATTTCAGCATCAATTTCCTTTATTTACCTTCTGCACAAAGTAGTAGAAAGTATTCCACTTTGATGTAACTCAGAAAGTTTCTTGCAATATACTGTTAATTTTCGCTTATGACAGGCTCTACTAGTTCTGATAGCACTTACTTTCTTTTTAATTACTTCCAAGGACAATTCAGCCGGTTTATCCCAAGCTCCTGCAGTATTTCTGATTTAGCAGCCATGGTGAATGCACAGAGAAGGAGACATAGACCCAACAAACAAACAAACAATAATAATAGGTCCGCTACTCCCCAGCATCATATGCACTTTACAGCCTTATATTAGGGCATACTTAACGCCATTAACCAACGCTTGCCTGAACTTGGCCGGCCCAGCACTTGACAAGTGTACCCCATCAGCAGCGAACTGCTCATCACTGTCTAGATGGCCGTTACCGCCAAGCTGTACTAATCTGTCTAGCAAACCTTTACGTTTTATTTCCCGATTTAAATAAGCGTTTACTATATTGCGATGCTCTCTAAATTCATCATGCTCGGGTGCACCAAACCTATTTCCTAGACCAAGCCTACGAGGCTCAACTTGCATTGCCAACCTGATGCAGCTCGGTGGCAAAACGTTGCTTAGCTGGCTATAAAACGACTTCAAATGGCCCCGCAATTCATCGTTGGTTAATGAGCTAACTATCGAATTACCTCCGAAAACAACCACGATGATGTCCGGATAAGCACCACCAACTAAGTTGAACAACTCTGGGTGTTCCAAAAAATGATAAAAATACTTTCCCGGGTATGATTGGAATTGTACTCCAAGGTCTACTGTCGAATTATCCCTTAAAAGTAACCGGGTGAACTGAGGCCAATTTTCCAATTGCTGGATATCACGCACATATGAATGGCCTAATATTAATAATCGCATAATGCTGCTAGGCCTAGGCTATATTAAACTGACTCAACAGACCGCAGAACTTCCTAACTCAATTGAGTTATGGAAGGACTCGCAGCTCATTAAATAAGTTCAACAACCACTTAATCCTACTCTATATACTAATACTATTTTACACAAAAACGTCGAACATTCAAAACAACATTAGCCTGTAGAACTTATGTTAGAATTTTTGTTTACTAACACCTATTTACAAATATTAAAATATTTACAATGCATTTTGTCTACTTAAACACACCTGCAATCAACTTGGTAAGGCAACATTGTGATTAGCTTACACCCTCCTAATTCTCGTAAATGTATAAAAACGACATCAAAAGAAAGGTATATTGCTACTTAGCCACACTGTTCCGTTGTTTTACAGGTGTCTTCGTAGAATTTGAACGTCCTTGTCTAACGTCTTGTAGTAACTTTTGTAAGGTATCTTCCTCTAACGATGGTTGCTACTTAACTACCACTAACTTTTCTTTTCCGCTCGAGCTAACTCACAAGGGGAGGTTCCAACAATATTTATGCTGGTTTAATTATTTAATTACTTCGTTATTTCATTTGATTTACTCAAAGTTATTTTACTTTAAATTAATCCTAATTATAATTAATTCAATTAATGGATATCAAAGCCAAATACGCTACTATATTAAATTACTAACGGTTTCGTCTATGCATTTAATACTTCAGTCATGAACGAAACTCAAGGGTGGGTTTTTAGCAACATTTATTACCTTTAAGAGGAACTACATTTTTATTTATTGGGAATACTCAATATTCGTTGTACAATTCCATCATCCTGAGAGAATATTCCAACAATCTGAACATCACATGCAATTGACAACGGACGTTACAGATGTTAATAAACATCCCGCCCCCCGCTCCCCAAACCTCTTCATTGATGAATTGGCTACAGGGACAACTTTATTACCCAGGGACAATTCGTTGCTGTCCGAATTGCACACTGACAACAGCGCGGGAATGACAACGTCCCAGTTGCAAACAGCTGGATGGTTTCCTAGTGTTGCAATTTGAACATTGCATAACTGTCTCTTAAATACGTGTTTGCTATGTGGTGCTCAGTATTTGAACTAAGATTGATGAACATATACACACTCTTTTAGTGTTGCAGTAATTATTCAAGTATAGATATGTCTGTATCCATTTTCATATCCATGGAAATAAGGGATTTCAAGTTATGCTCATTAAATACACACACACACACACACACAGAGATAGATAGATAGATAGATAAGTTTATTGACCACAGCGTACAGGATACAATAATAAGATAATTAGATGATACAATACATTACATAAAACAAATAATGTCTTAACATTATAAAAAAAAAAACAAAGGAAAACTGACAAACATAAATTACTGTAGTCCAACTCCAGTACTATATTACATTTAAGCACAACACAACAATAATTTCAACCATATAAATTCAAGACTTCATAAATTATTCTACACATTACAGCATTATCACATCTGGAAAACAACTCATTTATAGACTGCATTCCATAAAGGTTCCTTAATTGGTGAGTTTTTGGACATTGTTCTATGACGTGTCTCTCAGTCTGAACTAGGACGCATTCGCACAGACGTTCTTCTACGGGAAGACGGCCACGCCCCCTCCTGTTCCAGCAACCTGTTTCAATTGCCAAGTTGTGAGCAGACAGACGGAAGCGCGTGAAAGACATCCATCCTATGCAGATCATTGATGACATGCCTCCCCCTATACTGTAGATACTGTGCACTTCAAACGTAGGGTTCAAATCTTTATATATTCTACATCTAGAGGCATCAGAATTATCAATTAATTCATGAACTTTATTAACTAACAAGGGCTCGTCTTCTACTTCAGTACGGATCATATCTTGTACCAGCTTGCCAGTAGGGTTATTAAGAGCTACAACCGTTTCTACCACATGAATGAAAGATCATCATGAAGTGTATTTCTTTCGTTCCACATTTTGTTGAAGAACTTATGTTGTCTATGTTTAACAAGATCAGGTAAAGATGGATAGCCCAATTCAGCATAACATACTATGTTGGGTGTGGTTTTCCTCACACCCAGCAATTCTTTCATTGCCCAATTATACAATTTAACCACTGGTTTACGATCAGCTCCCAGCCATGACTCGCATCCATATAAGATCGTGGACATGAGAGCAGCATCAAATAAACGACGCTTAACAACAAAGGGCACATCATTGTGTTTCCTAACAAATGACACAAATTTCAGCACATGACATAACTTGGCCTTCGCATGCTCCTTCACAGCTGTGCTCACCGATCCATCAGATGAAAATTGTGACCCGAGATAGAGGTAATTGTTACAATGATCGATAACCATGCCTTCAATACATATTGATCGTTTATCATCAACATTACCATTTATTACAAAGAATTTCGTCTCTCCTACATTAATCTTCATACCGTATTCATCACAATATTTATGTAAAATTTTAAATTTCTTAATCATAGTCTCTCTTGACGTTGCTGTCAAAACAATATCATCCATTAACATAAAAATATGTAACCATCCGAGAAATCCATCTGGGTGACACTCTTCCTTAACATTTCTTATCAGGTCATTCACTCAGATAATAAAGAGAAAGCATGAAGTGGCCAGTCCTTGCCTTACACCTACGGTAGATGATATTACTGCTGAGCCAACAATACTTTCGGTAACACTGTACATTGCAATCAAAGATGCAAGCACTACTGCCCCACAACCCAACCGTTTCAAAACACAAAACAACTTATATCTAGGCACTAGGTCATATGCTTTAGAAAAATCTATGAAAGTGACGTATAATTTGACTCTCTTTCTTTTAGCTATGTCTATAATCAACCGTAGTGCAACTATATGCTCCATGCAACCACGTTTCTTCTGTGCACCTGCTTGCTCCCTATATGGCTTAAACCATTGGTATAATCTGTTATATAAAACCATATCATACAACTTGGCAATGGCGTTGGTGACACTTATGCCCCGATAATTATTAGGGTCGGCTCTATTTCCCTTCTTAAAAATCACAAACATTTTAGCTGTAACCCAGGACAATGGGTACAGGCCAGAAACAAATACTCTATCAAAGAGGGACACTAGACATAATACCCACTCAGCTGGTAACAATGAAAGCACACCTGGAGGTAGACCATCCGGTCCACATGCTTTATTAGGATTCAAATTCTTGATCTGAACTCCTACTTCGTGAGGAGTTATGCAACCATCTAAAACAGGTATAGTAACATCTGTGTTACCAATTTCATATAAATCAAGAACATTTCGAGGATTATAAATACTCTCCAAGTGATGCTTAAACTCCTCATCAGTCGGACGACAAACATCGTCGCAGCCATATTCAAAATTACCCTTCCAGTCAATAGCCCTCCAAACTCTCGAGTCATCCTTGTCACTCAGCAGCCGCTCCCATCGGCCCAAATCATCCAAAACGCCCCCAGCTGTTTCACGGGACAAACTCCCCCTTACGCAGTCATACAACGAAGAGGAAACACTCGCAGCAAAGATATTTATACCACTACAATCTATTATATCAGTTGGAGTAATATCACGAATAAATTTCTGCTTATCTATGTTACAAAACCTAACAGGTTTCTTGATAAACGTGCGACCGGCAGTCCCGCTCAACTCAGTTGAATGGCCTCAAAGTGACGCTGCTCTTAACAAAATATTATCTACATTTATATCAACACCAGCTACTGTTAATGCTATTGGCGCATGGTCCGATGGAAGATCATCTCGATGACAAACATAAAAATTTCTCATATTTTCAAGTATATTCCGTGACACTACACATGTATCTATTTCAGAAATCCAAACTCCACCTTTCCTGTAAGTTTTGTTGCTAGTAAAATGCTTACTCGGTGTTCTTAGATTATTTAACACTAACAGACCATTATCTTTACAAACAGCCGTGAGTATCTCTGCATTATCATTAGCATGACCATTATCGTCACTAATAACAGGATAGGAAAGCGTATTATCTTCACAATCATTAAGTAAATACCTTACTGTCTTCCCAAATCTGCAATTCATATCACCCATTAATACATACCCACTCACGTGGTTTGAATATATTTTTTCCTGGATTGAAGCAAAAGAAGAATGAGAATAATACGGAGAATCACTTGGCGGAATATAACAAAACCCAAACAGAATACCCTCACCGCTTCCAAACTGAATCCATACTTGATCTCCAATACTTACATCAACATTAAGTACCAAATGGGATAAACTATTCCTTACAAAAACTACCGTTCCGCCTCGATTACCAGAACCTATTAAATTACTACGATACATCACATATCCAGGTAATGATACAGATAAACTTGTTTTCACCTCAGTTAGACATATCACATCATAATTATACAATAACTGCATGACACAATTCTTCTCCAGTTTAGTAAATATACCGTTGATATTCCACGATACAACTTTAAAATCCCCTGTTCGCTGTGCATAATTTAAAAACCCTGAAGATGCCAACTATCAATAACTACATTGTCTCTATAAACTTTCCTCTCGCGAGTATCTAAGCGCACAGTATATCCAGCGTTTTCAGGACGCTCCTTTTCTATCTTCTCGACACGACACAGCCTCTCCCATTCCTCCCTAACAGCCGGATGAACATCCTTCTCGATCAAAATCTTCTTGTAGGGGTCACCAGCAGTTTTGAGGTTCTTGGCACAATCCAAGATATTCGGCCGCAAGTTTTTGTCACTCAAGGTCACTAGTAAGGGACGGCGCCTCTGTGGGTTACTCTGTCCTAACCTGCGACACGTAGCGGTTACATTTCCTACCCCAGTCCGAGTGCAGATATATATATATATATATATATATATATATATATATATATATATATATATATATATATATATATATATATATATATATATATATATATATATATAGTATATATATGTGTGTGTACACACACACATACATACATGCATACACACACACACACACACACACACACACACACACACACACACACATATATATATATATATATATATATATATATATATATATATATATATATATATATATATATATATATATATATATATATATATATATATATATATATATATATATATATATATCTTGTGAACACACGCTATAATTTCCCTGTCCTTACGAGGAAGCAGCAGAAAGTAACATGAATACGTTAATCCCAGATACCATTTGAAAAGCGAACACCTCGGCTGAGAGGCTGCATTGTATCTGATCGGGAAATACTCAATGATTCAGGTAGAAGATTTTGAATTGTATCTCTTCGCTTCCTTTCAACGTTCTGTTTGAACTGGAATGTTCCATAAATGTCAGAGTGTGCAGGGATTGGTGGAGAAGTATTGTGCCATTTGATATTTATTTGCTTCAAATTTTATGGTATTGTATTCCAATAATATCGTTTTCTCTAGTTTTTTTTTTTTTTTTGGGGGGGGGGGGTGATTCCAGTCAGCACTGATCGATGCATCTTTAGGCTCTCTTGATTCCCCCCCCCTAAAATTTTTAAAATTATATCTATATACCTCGTGAAAAGAGATATATAAAAAATAATAGATTACCTTTTAAAATTACTTTTCAGAAGAGTGAATGCTAACACCTTTAATTGATTCTAACTTATAATTACCAGAATTTAGAGAAAACTCACATCGCATAATATAACCTGAATTCCGTTAATTTATTTCATATAATTAGTATGGCTTCTTTAATTCTTTATTTTCTTTATCAATTATGCTTCCCCTTGCTTACTGTTGGATAAGGGTGGGTTATTCATCACCGATCGTGATAAACGATCCTGACAAAGTGTAGCGTCTGGCTTTTTCTAGGGTAAGCTCTCTCCTTTTTAGGGCTTTTTACCTGTGTGTGCCGCGGGATTATCTGTTTTTCGTTTTTTTTTTATATATATTTTGGTTCTATGCATCACATTCAACAGGTGAATTCAGAATGAACAGTCCATCAAAACATTTCCCAAACGTTAGGCTCTACGTCAGTGTAAATGATATCTGTCACTTGAATATGAAACTTTTTTTTTTTTTGCCCCAGCAACAAACAACCAGACCGAATTGATTTTAAACAGGATTTCACACCACACTGGGCAAGGCTACAGTGACGTGTGAAACGTTGCAACACTAAGGTCTGAAAGGCCACGCAGCAAATCCCTTTTTAATTATGCGAATCTATTATTTGCGTCCGTTAAAAAACAAAGGTGATATGGTTTTTCTCTCGTATATGAAGGCTTTCAGCTCGTAAGGTCATTATGACAATTACGTAAATGAATGTCCATTTGTGATAGCATTAGGCATGTTGATGATAAGTTGCTTTTTATTTTGCTGATTTTTTTTTTTTTTTTTTTTAAATCAAAGCAAATGACATGCTGGGGAATTATTTACAGTGTCTACTATCTATCTTTATATATTAATCTTTCAGTAATATTATTAGTATGTAGAGATTTTTCTACCAATTATCACTCGTCAAATAAGATCCTAAATCATATGCGGGAATAGACCGGGATTGTGAGCTTCAATCTTTGCATAGTGTAGTCCTAGAAACGTATCGTAAGAGAGTTCTGGAACCAGTTCAATTAAGACTAAAAACCCTTATCCTATATGCAATAGGTTGCTTGTAACAAAGGCGATTATGATGCAATGCTAGTGACCTTTTCATTTAAATCCAAGTGGTTTGAACTCGCATACTTTCATTAGAATATGATATCATAAATCATTTTACAATACGAACTGGAGTTTGGAGGGCATGAGTCTTGAAAATGGAGAAACAATTCCACACTTATGTATGGATATGGAATCGAACAAATTCCCGAAAGCTCTCTGTAGAGATTCATTTTTCAATACATGAACCCACACATGCCTGTGGCTTTGTTT
>JANJGK010006516.1:0-5000 GCA_039081455.1 Macrobrachium rosenbergii
GTATGCTCAGTGATACATTATTATTATTTTCGTTATGATTATGATTATTAATATTATTAACATGTCAAAACACGCACAAACTCCACGAAAGTCCTAATCGTAAATAACTGCTGAAAATCAGTGAGTAAAATGATTTGCTAAAGATCACAAGTGGCTGCTTCAAATGCGAAGAGGGAAGAGGGAAGAGGGAAGAGGGAAGAGGGAAGAAGGAAGAAGGAAGAGGGAAGAGGGAAGAGGGAAGAGGGAAGAAGGAAGAAGAAGCGGCAATGGTGGAGGAGGCAGGAGAGTCTCCGAAGCCACCAGGAATTCCGAGGACAAAAGGACGCAAATGGCGTCCACCAGTCTCAGCTCTCGAATGGAAAAAGGAGGAAAAATAAACTACTAAAGTATTCCGGTCAGTGCTTCAAACTTGAGTGCTAAAAACGAATAAAATTACATTTGCTTAGTTTCATTGTCTATTTGTGTAGTTCAAACGGTTATCTATTAGATATGAAATTACCCAAATAATATTCTTCATATCTTCTGTTTTTTCTTACAACACCTTGAAAGAAAAATATGAACACCAAGTGGGAAAATGCTTTATGTAAGAGCAACAGACGTCCATCTTCCTCAAGATAATTGAGGAAAGCGGGCGAAACCCACAACTTTATTCTCCTTTCCATGAGGGTAAGAATGCTGCATCAAATTCCATTTCAGGAACTCTTCCAGTTCTCTAGTCAGTCTTATTTCCTTCGTCAAACATTCTGATTTTAACTTACATTCAAAACCTCTTCCGTAAACTACCTTCTCTTTATGGACTGTTATTGCAAGGCAAAGCTCAATTTCCTTCATTAAACTTAAATGATCTGTTTTACCTATTTCAACTTTCATGACGTCTTTTCTGAAAACGTTCTGTTGACCTCATTCTGTTTCCTCTTTCGCCATTTTGCACAAAACTTTCGCTCATTCAGAGCCAACTTAATCTAGTTTTTTTTTTTTTTTTTTTTTATTTCGTGTTGTTGAACTTATCATTTTTCCTGTACTCCTAATATATAGCCAGCCTTATTTCATATTCATTGAGTTTCAATTCGCAATTGACATTTCCTACGACTGTATCACAATCTTTTCAGATCAGAGCCACAATAAAGCTAAAGTCTGAGCATACTACTTTGAAGCATACAGAGAGTCTTCGTGAGATATGATGATGATCACAAAGTAAACCACACAGGATTTACAACAACTTCCTGCAAAATAGGATGGAAAATAATCTTACTATATTACTTCTACCACATGAAAAAGAACAATTTCCAAAACATTTGGGCCAAAACCACGTCATCTCTCTGTCTCTCATCGTTAAAGTTTCATTCGCAGGACAAGCCTCACAAATGACCATTTCTTGTCTTTTTTTTTTTTTTCCTTTTAAACCACACCTAGGTCAAAGAACAAAAGATGCAACAGCATAATTATTTCTGAGCAGGAAATGTTCCGTAACTTAAGCACTTCCTGCGCAAATGATGTCAACAGGATTATGAAGAGTGACGTTGACTTAGCCAGAACAATCGTCCAAGTATTGACAGATACAGAAGGGGTTGCAATGAACGGGACCCACAGAGAAAGGGCAATAATGGAGGAGGAGGAGAACGAGGGAGGAATAAGCAAGCTAAAGCTACTTGGGAAGGGGGTGAGGGGGTGAGTTGGTGTTAGGGCCTGCCAAGAAGGCCTTTGGACAGACATTCATTGATATTCTGGGAAATCCGAGAGAATAAATAAACAAAAATAACGGAGAAAATAAAATGAAGAAAGGGAAAAAAAAATCTAACATTTCAAGTGGTTCTTATTTTGTGACGAAGATGATCCTGTTATTTATTTCATCGACAATCTCTCGGAATATTTGGACACGTTTCCGGAAAAATGAAGAATGCTGTCTGACGAGAAATCATGGAAAGTCACATAAAAGTTCGAGGGAGACAAAAAAAAAAAATCCTTACACACACTAACAATTAAATTCCAAGCAGCCTCAGGAACAAAATCAACCAGTAGGACTTAAAAAACATCAAAGAGCGCTTAGGGGAGAGAGAGAGAGAGAGAGAGAGAGAGAGAGAGAGAGAGAGAGAGAGAGAGAGAGAGAGAGAGAGAGAGAGAGAGGAAAAACTGATTCTTTGAGGAGGAGGTGGCTAGAGGGAACTGTCTTGACTGCTGAGAATTCGGCAGCAGAAAAGTTCATTCCTCTAAGGACAAAGGTATTTTTTTTTATCTATTTTCCTTTCATCCTAGATCAACCGGATATGACGACATTCTACGCAAAGAACCCTCTCTCTTTTGTGTCCGTGTTTATTGACTCTACCATTATCGATTTTCAGCTTCATTCTGTATCACACGATTCCTTCTTTACACCTCAGCACTGCAGCTTCCACTCCCAGCTGCTCAAATTCTGCAGGATTCTTCCCCACACCATTTCCTTTCTCTATCTGTAAACTAATAGTATTTTCTCTCCTCTCACTCTCTCTCTCTCTCTCTCTCTCTCTCTCTCTCTCTCTCTCTCTCTCTTAGTTGACATCACCACAGGAATAAAAAAAAATGGAAATAAAAAGTCTTGATCTGAATAAACACGGAAATCATTTTCAGAACAACAGAGACATGATAGAAAAGATAGAAGTAAACAACAGAGCTCTGTCGGAGAAAAGTGCCACAGCCAGATTTACCGCCCAACCCTATTTTTCTTTTGAAGGGGCAAACGCAAGTGGGAATGGCAACCAAACACCTTTTAGGAAAAGACAGGAAGAAGGAGGGAAGGGCGGTTGGGGATGAACAGCGGAAGAAGAAGACACCGACGACCCACCTACCGCCTCTTCAAAGAAGAGAGGTTATAGAAGTTGGGACAGCCAGATTCAGAAAGAGGACGACACACTACGGCATGCAGGAATGAACAGTGGCCAATAAACCGTGTCATCCCAAAATGATGACATATTCCCACAGGTACAGAATGAAGCATCACCATCCATCCATCAACCTCCGTGCCTTCACCACAATAAAATTCTGTCCCACCGAAGCGAAATGGTTCCGGATGCCGACCGTCGTTCCTCTCCTCTTCCCCATCAACGGCTGGGTCAAACGGGGTCGTTTACCCTTCACACAAATACAAAAGTTGATACGTGAATTAAAACAATAGCATAGTTTGGACGCAGCAAATAAAAACGGATAGCAAATGCAAATTGTTAGGAACTTCAAGATCGTCTGAAGTTTTTAAGGTTCTTTTTGACCTGATATTTCAGATCAGCACCACAAAACGGGTATGATCCCTGACAAACCAACACTCAAAGAGTACAATCTCAGAGAGGATGCACAAAGCCACAAACTAAATTAACAATAATTTATTACAAAAAAACTCAAAACAAAAGAACCCCTCTGAAAACTGAATGATGGGGGGAAAAAACGCAACAAGCGCACACAACAACAAATCAGTCACTTCCTCAACCGCCTATATATTACCTAATGTAACTAGCGCGCTAAGGAGTAAGTGAAAGTAAACAGTGGAAGTAAGAAAAACACTTTCCCTAGCATACGATAGTAGGAGATTCGGGTGGGGGGGGGGAGAAAAACCTTAACATATATATATATATATATATATATATATATATATATATATATATATATATATATATATATATATATATATATATATATACATACATATATATACAATATTCAATGAATACCTTGCACGGAATACATCCTTTAACAGTGGTATTAACAAAGACCCAAAATGTTGGTTTCACAATGCCTAACAAACACTAAGGCTAAATAGGGTAGTCCTTGCAAATGAATGCCGACGCTTGGCACACTGTGGGCGCACAATAGACGTCCTTACAAAAGACAAAGGGATGCGGCTCCGACGCACGGAGAAACTAATGACGATAGTAAATATATAATAATGATAGAGTGGGCTTACTCTTCTTCACCACTGGAGGGCCTCCTCACTGCTCCAGGGGCGCAGTGTAAGGGCAGAGGCAGGAGAATACAGAGCGTGTCTCACGCTCGCACATTGGGTCGTTCACGAGAGCGAATGCTGAGAAGCCCTCCTCCTCCAAATAATGAAAAACGGCCATAAATAATTATATGCGCGGTGAAGCACCAAGTCCAAGCCTCCAGCAACAGGCCCCAACCACTCCAGCTTCGGACCAAGGGCACGAGCACGGTAATGACTCATAAAACGGTGAGATATGATGATTAATATTTAGACTTGAAAAAAGCTAAGCAGGCTGGTGGCTCTTTTCTGTGCAGAACCTTTTACCATCCACGGAATAAGTACTTCTTCCCTTCCTTGGAAAAGCCACTCTTCCAGGTGCCATCAAGAATGGCCTTGTTATGACGAGGCCTTCTCATTTCTAGGTGGTTAAAGGCACCAGTTTATAGCAGTAAGGAACCTCATTTCCTGGCGGGGATAAACCTCCCCCCTCACTGCAAGAAGGAACTCCATTTTCTGAGCAACAGAAAACTTCATTTCTGTCGAGGCGGGCCGAAGATGACATTCAAGATGAATGAACACATGCTGCCAGCATGCAATAAAACAAGTGATCAACCAGCCATATTGGAGGGACGCTGTTTTTATCCGTAGAGAGAAGAAAGAAACGAATCTCAGGAAACGAAACTCTCCAATGATCAAAGTGTTGCTTATATTCGTCTAATTACTATGAGAATGAATGAATCAGGCTAATTTATGTATATTTTCCAGTAAGAAAAAAGGAAGTAACTAAATTATGCTATAAACGCAGAAATAATATAAAAAATGCGGCGATGTAGCGAGAGCGCCACTCTGCCTGGAAAGAACTTGCAATCACAGAGGAAACAATACCTACAAAATTTAAATGAATGTGGGGTGGGGGTGGGGTGGGGGTGGGGTGGGGGGTCGGGGGTGGGGGGAGGAAGAGACTGGGATTACGGCTGCTAAATGTACCCGGAATATGAGAATCACGTCACCAGCACCATATCAGTTGGTTGACACTGTAACTGACTGTTCTTTG
>JANJGK010006516.1:12500-36891 GCA_039081455.1 Macrobrachium rosenbergii
GCTGAAAATCTCAGAATTTCTTTAGTCACCTTGTCGTAATTTTCGTACCGTTTTATATCAGGCGTTACATAAATTGTTATACATGATAATTTGCGCAATTTCATTTAGAATACAAAAAAAAAAAAAAATAACTCAAGGTTGTAGCTTCTCTCAGTTTTGAAATATTTTCATATAAATCACGATGAGTGATAAAATTTCAACCTTCGGTCAACTTTGACTCGACCAAAATGGTCGAAAAATGCAATTGTAAGCTAAAACTCTTAGATTAGAGACTACAAAGAACATACAATATTTTGACAGTTATTAAAAATATACATTAGGCCTATACATAAACTTATACAAAACTGTATCGATCTTATATAACTGCATACTCTGCAGTCCAAAAAGAAAACCCAAACATGAATTACTCTTTCTATAATAAATAAACAGAGCCCTTCTATGCTATTATCTACATATACAATTTCAAAACATTGTAAATATAATCACATACTTCCGCGCATTTATCACTCTCCAGTAATTCAGTCAAACTTGTAAAGGTTAGCATATGATATCTATTTCTCAAATGAGCTGCTAGATTACATTTTAGCATCACATGTTTTTCGTTTTGCACTTCAATAGTACCACATGAACATAATCGTCTTTCTGGTGGGATTCTGCTCCATCTCCCAGACTCGACTTTAAGAGAATGAGACATCAGGCGAAGTCTGGTGAACGACGACTGTCGCTTATAATCTTCAACAAATATTCTATCTATCTGCATAGCCTACACTGGATGAACCGCAAGCGATGGATTTAACTGCGTTTTGTACGTTTCAAATTTTGTAGCTTCAATAGGTCTATTTCTAATGCTATTTCTAATTTGGCCCAGTGGGTTGATATTCACATTAGCTTCCATTGCATTTGATAAAAACCGATAGCCTGGTGTATTGGCTTGATGACATAGTTGATACACTATACTAAAGGGCTCTTCTGGATTAGGGTCCCTAAGCTTTGAGTTCAAGAAAGTGACCAATTTTCTGATGATAACAAACTTTAATGGGTATATTCCTGATTATACTAAACACAGTTCTATACTAGTATTGTGTCTAACCCCTAACAGACATCTTATAGCCTTGTTATATTGCTTAGTTAGTATTTTTTAATCTTTTGAAAGCCAAGTTTCACAACTATATAATAATGAGCTCATAACTGCCGCCTCAAAAACTTTCTTCTTATAATAATATGGCATGTCAGTGTTTGCGGCACAAAATAAGGCAAATTTATTTACAGTTGCTTCTCCCGCGGCTTCGTGTTGTTTCACCACAGAGTCATTGCGTGCGTCAGTAGTGAACCATGCCCCCAAATATTTATATCTATCTGAGAATAAAATTTCATGATCTTTCACGTGGAATGGTCTACTGTCCTGTCCATCACCACCAATAACAAAGAATTTGGTCTTTTTACTGTTAATGGCCATCCCATATTCGACACAGTACTCCAATACAACTTTTAGTTTCTTTGCGCACATATCCCTTGAGGTAGCAATTAATACTGTATCGTCCATCAATAACAGTGCGTGCAGAGTAGATAAAAATCCATCCTCACCTATCTCTCTTTTCAACTTTATAACCATTTGATCAACATATATTGTGGTGAGCCTTGCCGCACACCCACGGTTGCAGACACAATAGCACTGTTCAAAACATTCTTTGTACATGAATACATAGCCTTAATCGCATTCACCATATTCCTACCACAGCCAAGCTTTTTCAAGACATTTACCAACTTATCACGTGGTACTCTGTCATAGGCTTTACTAAAGTCTATAAACATGACATACAATTTAACTTTCTTGTACTTGGCATAATCACACAGCATCCTTAGAGTCATAATCTGCTCAATGCACCCACGGCCTTTTTGAGAACCTGCTTGGCACTTGTCTATATTAGCCCACATAGTAAGTCTGTTTAAAAGAAGCATATCATATAATTTTGCCAAGGTGTTCATCACACTAATAACTCTATAGTTACCACAATCAAGTCTCTCACCAGATCTATATAGTACAGTTAACTTATTAAAACACCACAACAATGGGTATGATACATAAGCAAAAACCACATTGAAAACTGTTAACTAAAACATCAGCCATGTGGCTGGCAACATACCAACCAAACCTGGGCAGATACCAATATAACTTTTGTTCCTGTTTATGGTATTCACTGCAGTACACAATTCTTGTAAATCGAAAGGGTTGTCCAGGATGGGAATAATGGGTGAAGGTTGCTCATCATCCACGATGACCTCTTCTCTTTGAGGGGGGTTCAAGAATTCCTCGAAATGCACTCGAAATTGTTCATCGTCTGGCTGTACTTCACTAGAACTGTCTATATTCCCTTTCCAGTTGATCGCTCTCCATATTTTCTTGTGGTCATTTGATTCTAAGAGTCCTTTCCAACGTGGCTCTATGTCACCTCCCAACTCGGTTGGTTGTACTTCTTGTCTGCGACATTGTCGGGCGATTCTGTCAATAGCATCCAAACCAACACTTAGTGCATCTTCAACATCCGTATGATTTGCCACCATTGGGGGTCGTAGGTCTTCCATTTCACGAATAAAAGCTTCCTGATTCACAGAACCGTATCTCGGAGTCTTCTTTAGTGCTGTGTATGTTACACGGTTCTGATATACACTTCCCAGCCCGCTCGATCGTTCCAACAGCATGGTTGTTGTCATAGCACTAATAGAACTAATGTCTAATGTTACGCTCAAAGGTCAGTGATCAGATCCAGGAACTGTTTGATTAACACTAACGTTCTTTAACAACGGTAGACACCTTACTTTTAACATGCACAAATTAATTTCAGATACCCATCTGTCCCCAGAACGAAATGACAGGTCTCCTCCAAAAACTTCATTATTAATCTGTAAGTGATTTGCTATTACCATCTCGTTTTCATTAAATATATTTTGTATCACTCTTCCATGACTATTCACTGACATATCTTTCACATTGGAATATTTCATACTATTTCCATCAATCTCTATTCTTGGCATCCCCACTCGAGCATTAAAATCTCCTAGTATAATACATTTATGAGCCTCAGCACACTGTGCCTGCAACAGTCCAAACAATGACAACTCAAAGTACAAAGAATCTACAGGAGGGATATAAACTCCACCCATCATTACTCCAGGGCACACTGAAAGCTCCAGCCAAATCATCCCTTCATCTTTCATATCTACGCGAGTGATATAGTTCACTAAAACACTTTTTACTAGCATAGCAATACCGCCCCTATGTTGACCCTTCTTTGACCCATTGTAATAAACTTTAAAACCAGGCACAACGCTTTGACTAAAATATTTTGCTTCTAGTATCCATACAATGTCATATTGTCAGAGGAAATTCAATATAGTAGGATTTTGTAACTTTTCCCTCACACCACCAATATTCCATGAACATACTTTTAAATAGTTTACATCACCACGAGACTGACCTAGAAAAAAGTAGGGGAAAATTTATCAATCACATTACCATTGCTTAGTAGAACCCGATTTTTCCAGTCATACTCGATGATAACACCTACATTTTCTGGTTTCTCTTTTTCCTCTCTTTCTCGTGCACGGAGTCTTGCTGTCTCTTTCCTGACGGCAGGGTGTTGGTCCTTCTTCACATACACTGTAGAAAACTGGCTTCGAGTTGACTTGAGGTTCTTAGCTCCTTTCAGTATTTTCATTCTCATTTCAGCATTTTCAACCACCACAAGAATAGGCCGTTTTTTCCTGTCATCCGGTTTTCCGAGCCGCTTGATTTCCCAGGTTTCAGGATCAAACACTTCATTATATCCAGTCCCTTGAACTACGGCTCGTATCTTCTCAACATCTGTAGCACCAATTGCATCAGCTTCCTCTGATAACCCAGTTATCACCAGGTTCCGTCTCCTTCCTTTATTATCCAGTGCTTCGAGAAACAATTGCTGCTGACTTATGATTTTAAAGGCATCATCTAACTTGGTGTTTAGTATGTTGATTTCCTTCTTAAATTCTTGTTTAATTCCTCGCAGTTCTACCACTTGTTGTTTAAGCCCTTTTATCTCTTCCAAGATATCATTGTTTGAAGGTTGGCTGTCACCAAGGAGAGCATTGAGAGCTTGCTTCAGTTGCGGGTTTGACAGTTTATTTACTTGTGCTGGAGTCAAAGCTCTTACCGCATCAGCATTATCGTAGTTGGACATTTTACTAAAGTCTATGGTAATATTTTATCATAGAAAACGGATATGATGAAAACGGAGATTCCCTCCTTTAAAGTTCGAAAAATCTTCTAACTACCACAAAAACGTAGATTACACAGGGAATCACGTCTCTACTTTACCACAACAAGCACATTCTAGTAACATTCAATCATATAACTTAATTTTGCAACAAACGTCAAGTCTCTAGCACAATAAATCATGGTTGTAGCCTTTATCAGTTTTGAAATATTTTCATATAAATCACGATGAGTGACAAAATTTAAACCTACAGTCAACTTTGACTCTACCAAAATGGTAAAAAAATGCAACTGTAAGCTAAAACTCTTACATTCTAGTAACATTTAATCATATACCTTAATTTTGCAATAAACGTGAAGTCTCTAGCACGATATTCCAATTTATGGTGAATTTTTGAAAAAAAAAACGTTTTCCTTCCCTCCGCGCGCGTAACTCTGCTGAAAATCTCATAATTTCTTGAGTCACCTTGTCGTAATTTTCGCAACGTTTTATATCAGGCGTTACAAAAATTCTTATACATGAAAATGTGTGCAATTTCATGTAAAATACAACAAAAAATAACTCATGCTTCTAGCTTTTATCAGTTTGGAAAAATTTTCATATACATCACGATGAGTGACAAAATTTAAACCTACGGTCAACTTTGACTCGACCGAAATGGTCAAAAAATGCAATTTTAAGCTAAATCTATTACTTTCTAGTAACATTCAATCATTTCCCTTAATTTTGCAAAAAACGGAAAGTCTCTAGCACGATATTTCGATTTATGGTGAATTTTTTAATAAAACATTTTCCTTCCCTCCGCTCGCGGTAACTCTGCTGAAAATCTCAGAATTTCTTTAGTCGCCTTGTCGTAATTTTCGCACTGTTCTATATTAGTCGTTACATAAAATGTTATACATGAAAATGTGTGCACTTTCATGTAGAATACAACCAAAAATAACTCATGGTTGTAGCTTTTATTAGTTTTTAAATATTTTCATATAAATCACGATGAGTGATAAAATTTAAACCTTTGGTCAAATTTCACCCGATGGAAATGGTCGAAAAACGCACTTTTAAGCTAATCATCTTACATTGTAGTAACATTCAATCATATACCTTAATTTTGCAACAAACGTCAAGTCTCTAGCACAATATTTCCATTTATGGTGAATTTCTGAAAAAAACTTTTTCCTACCCCCGTGTGCAGTAACTCTGATGAAAATCTCAGAATTTCTTTAATCACCTTGTCGTAATTTTCGCACCTATCTGTATTAGTCGTGACATAAAGTGTTATACATGAAAATGTGTGCACTTTCATGTAGAATACAACAAAAAATAACTCATGCTTTTAGCTTTTATCAGTTTTGAAATATTTTCATATAAATCACGATAAGTGACAAAATTTCAACCTTCGGTCAATTTTGACCCGTCGGAAATGGTAAAAAAACGCAATTGTAAGCTAAAACTCTTACATTCTAGTAACATTCAATCATTTCCCTTAATTTTGCAGCAAAATTTAAGACGCTAGAACAATATTTCGATTTATGTTGAATTTTTGAAAAAACGTTTTCCTTCCCTCCGCGCGCAGTAACTCTGCTGAAAATCTCACAATTTCTTTAGTCACCTTGTCGTAATTTTTGCACCGTTTTATATCAGGCGTTCCATAAATTCTTATACATGAAAATGTGCGCAATTTAATTTAGAATACAACAAAAAATAGATCATGGTTGTAGCCTTTATCAGTTGTGAAATATTTTCATATAAATCACGATGAGTGACAAAATTTAAACCTACGGTCAATTTTGACTCGACCGAAATGGTAGAAAAATGCAATTGTAAGCTAAAGGTCTTACATTCTAGTAATACTTCATCATTTATCTTAATTTTTACACAAACGGAAAGTCTCTAGCACAATATTTCGATTTATGGTGAATTTCTGAAAAAAACATTTTCCTACGCCCGTGCGCAGTAACTCTGCTGAAAATCTCAGAATTTCTTTAGTCACCTTGTCGTAATTTTCGCACCGTTTATATCAAGCGTTACATAAATTGTTGTCCATGAAAATTTGCGCAATTTCATGTACAATACAACAAAAATAACTCATGCTTCTAGCTTTTATCAGTTTTGAAATATTTTCATATAAATCACGATGAGTGACAAAATTTAAACCTACGGTCAACTTTGACTCGACCGAAATGGTCAAAAAATGCAATTGTAAGCTAAAACTCTTACTTTCTACTAACATTCAATCATTTCCCTTAATTTTTCAAAAAACGGAAAGTCTCTAGCACGATATTTTGATTTATGGTGAATTTTTTAATAAAACATTTTCCTTCCCTCCGCTCGCGGTAACTCTGCTGAAAATCTCAGAATTTCTTTAGGAGCCTTGTCGTAATTTTCGCACCATTCTATATTAGTCGTGACATAAATTCTTATCATGAAAATGTGTGCACTTTCATGTAGAATACAACAAAAAATAACTCATGGTTGTAGCTTTTATTAGTTTTGAAATATCTTCATATAAATCACGATATGTGACAAAATTTAAACCTTCTGTCAACTTTCACTCGAGGAAAATGGTCGAAAAACGCAATTTTAAGCTAAACATCTTACATTGTAGTAACATTCCATCATATACCTTAATTTTGCAACAAACGTGAAGTCTCTAGCACAATATTTTCATTTATGGTGAATTTTTGAAAAAAACTTTTTCCTTCCCTCCGCGCGCGGTAACTCTGTTGAAAATCTCAGAATTTCTTTAGTCGCCTTGTCGTAATTTTCGCACCATTTTATATTAGGCGTTACATAACTTGTTATACATGAAAATGTGCTCAATTTCATGTCAAATAAAACAAAAAATAACTCATGGTTGTAGCTTTTATCAGTTTTGAAATATCTTCATATAAATCACGATAAGTGACAAAATTTCAACCTTCGGTCAATTTTGACCCGTCGGAAATGGTAAAAAAACGCAATTGTAAGCTAAAAACTCTTACCTTCTAGTAACCTTCAATCATTTCCCTTAATTTTGCAACAAACCTTAAGTCTCAAGAACAATATTTCGATTTATGGTTAATTTTTGAATAAAACGTTTTCCATCCCTCCGCACGCGGTAACTCTGCTGAAAATCTCAGAATTTCTTTATTCACCTTTTCATAATTTTTGCACCGTTTTATATCAGGCTTACATAAATTGTTATACATGAAAATGTGCGCAATTTCATGTAGAATACAATAAAAAAAAATAACTCATGGTTGTAGCCTTTATCAGTTGTGAAATATTTTCATATAAATCACGATGAGTGAAAAAATTTAAACTTACGGTCAATTTTGACTCGACCGAAATGCTAGAAAAAAGTAATTGTAAGCTGAAACTCTTACATTCTAGTAACATACAATCATTTCCCTTAATTTTGCAACAAACGGAAAGTCTTTAGCACAATATTTCGATTTATGGTGAATTTTTGGAAAAAACTTTTTCCTTCCCTCCGAACGCGGTAACTCTGCTGAAAATCTCAGAATTTCTTTAGTCACCTTGTCGTAATTTTCGCAACGTTTTATATCAGGCGTTACATAAATTGTTATTCAAGAAAATGTGCGCAATTTCATTTAAAATACAACAAAAAATAACTCATGGTTGCAACTTTTATTAGTTTTTAAATATTTTCATATAAATCAAGATACGTGACAAAATTTCAACCTCCGGTCAACTTTAACTAGACCGAAATGGTCTAAAAACGAAATTGTAAGCTAAAACTCTTGCATTCTAGTAACAATCAATCAAAGTCCATCATTTTTCAACAAACGGGAAGTCTCTAGCACGATATTCCGATTTATGGCGAATTTTTGGAGAAAACTTTTTCCTTCCCTCCGCGAACGGTAACTCTGCTGAAAATCTCGGAATTTCTTTCGTCGCCTTGTCGTAATTTTCGCACCGTTATATATTAGGCGTTACATTTATTGTTATACATGAAAATGTGCCCAATTTCATTTAAAATACAACAAAAATAACTCATGGTTGTAGCTTTTATCAGCTTTGAAATATTTTCATAAAAATCAAGATAAGTGACAAAATTTCAACCTTCGGTCAATTTTGACTCGACGGAAATAGTAAAAAAATGCAATTGTAAGCTAAAACTCTTACATTCTGTTAACATAAAATTATATATCTTCATTTTGCAACAAACGTGAAGTCTCTAGCACAATATCTCGATTTATAGTGATTTTTTTTTTAAACTTTTTCCTTCCCTCCGCGTGCGTGACTGCTGAAAATCTATGAATTTCTTTAGTCACCTTGTCGTAATTTTTGCACCGTTTTATATCAGGCGTTACATAAATTGTTATGCATGAAAATTTAGGCAATTTCATGTGGAATACAACAAAAAATAACTCATGGTTGTGGTTTTTATCAGTTTTGAAATATCTTCATATATATCACGATGAGTGACAAAATTTAAACCTACGGTCAATTTTTACTCGACCGAAATGGTCAAAAAATGCAATTGTAAGCTAAAACCCTTACATTCTACTAACATTCAATCATTTACCTTCATTTCGCTACCAGCGCGAAGTCTCTAGAACAATATTTCCATTTATGGTGAATTTTTGAAAAAAACTTTTTCCTTCCCTCCGCGCGCGGTAACTCTGCTGAAAATCTCAGAATTTCTTTAGTTACCTTGTAGTAATTTTTGCACCTTTTTATATCAGGCGTTACATAAATTTTTATACATGAAAATGTGCGCAAATTCATGTAGAATACAGTAAAAAATAACTCATGGTTGTAGCTTTTATTAGTTTTGAAATATTTTCATATAAATCACGATATGTGACAAAATTTAAACCTTCGGTCAAATTTGACTTGGCTGAAATGGTCAAAAAACGCAATTGTAAGCTAAAACTCTTAGATTCTAGTACCATTAAATCATTTACCTTAATTTTGTAACAAAAGTGAAGTCTCCAGCAAAATATTTCTATTTATGGTGAATTTTTGAAAAAAAACTTTTTCCTTCCCTCCGCGTGCGGTAACTCGGCTGAAAATCTCAGAATTTCTTTAGTCACCTTGTCGTAATTTTTGCACCGTTTTATATGAGGCGTTACATAAATTGTTATGAGTGAAAATGTGCGCAATTTCATTTAAAATACAAAAAAAAAAATAACTCATGATTGTAGCTTTTATCAGTTTTGAAATATCTTCATATAAATCACGATAAGTGACAAAATTTCAACCTTCGGTCAACTTTGACCCGACCGAAATGGTCTAAAAACGCAATTGTAAGCTAAACCTCTTACATTCTAGTAACCTTCAATTATTTCCCTTCATTTTTCAACAAACGGAAAGTCTCTAGCACAATATTCTGATTTATGGCGAATTTTTGGAAAAAACTTTTCCCTTCTTCATACGCGGTAAGAATTTCTTTAATCGCGCTGTCGTAATTTTTGCACCCTTATATATTAGGCGTTACATAAATTTTTATACATGAAAATGTGCGCAATTTCATTTAAAATACAAAAAAAAATAACTCATGGTTGTAGCTTTTATCAGTTTTGAAATATTTTCATATAAATCACGATAAGTGACAAAATTTCAACCTTCGGTTAATTTTGATTCGACCGAAATGGTAAAAAAAATGCAATAGTGAGCTAAAACTCTTACATTCTAGTAATATACAATTGTTTATCTCCATTTTTCAACAAGCGTGAAGTCTCTACCACAATATTCGATTTATGGTGAATTATTGGAGAAAACTTTTTCCTTCCCTCCGCATGCGTAACTCTGCTGAAAATCTCAGAAATTCTTTACTCAACTTGTCGTAAGTTTTGCACCGTTTTATATCAGGCGTTACATAAATTTTTATACATGAAAATGTGCGCAATTTCATGTAGAATATAACAAAAAATAACTCATGGTTGTAGCTTTTATGAGTTTTTAAATATTTTCATATAAATCACAATGAGTGACAAAATTTAAACCTACAGTCAATTTTGACTCGACCGAATTGGTAAAATAATGCAATTGTAAGCTAAAACTGTTACATTCTACTAATACTCAATCATTTTCCTTCATTTCGCAACAAACGTGAAGTCTCTAGCCCAGTATTTCGATTTATGGTGAGTATTTGAAAAAAACCTTTTCCTTCCCTCCACGCGTGGTAACTTTGCTGAAAATCTCAGAATTTCTTTAGTCACCTTGTCGTAATTTTCGAACCGTTTTATATCAGGCGTTACATAAATTGTTATACATGAAAATATGCGCAATTACATTTAGAATACAACAAAAAATAATACATGGTTGTAGCTTTTATCAGTTTTGAAATATTTTCATATAAATCCCGATGAGTGATAGAATTTAAACCTACGATCAAATTTGACTCGACCGAAATGGTACAAAAATGCAATTGTAAGCTAAAACTCTTACATTCTAGTAACATTCAATCATTTACCTTAATTTTACAACAAACGGAAAGTCTCTAGCACGATATTTTGATTTATGGTGAATTTAAAAAAAAAAAAGAAATTTTCCTTCCCTCCGCGCGCGGTAACTGCTGAAAATCTCGGAATTTCTTTAGTCGCCTTGTCGTAATTTTGGTAACGTTTTATATTAGGCGTTACATAGAGTGTTATACATGAAAATGTGTGCAATTTTATGTAGAATACAACACAAAATAAATCATGGTTGTAGCTTTTATCAGTTTTGAAATATTTTCATATAAATCACGATATGTGACAAAATTTAAACCTTCGGTCAACTTTGACTTGACTGAAATGGTCAAAAAACGCAATTGTAAGCTAAACCTCTTACATTTTAGTAACATACAATTATTTTTCTTGTTTTTGCAACAAACGTGAAGTCTCTAGCACAATATGTCGATTTATGGTGAACTTTTGAAAAAAACTTTTCCCTTCCCTCCGCGTGCGGTAACTCTGCTGAAAATATCAGAATTTCTTTAGTCACCTTGTCGTAATTTTTGCACCGTTTTATATCAGGCGTTACATAAATTTTTATACATGATAATGTGTGAAATTTCATTTAAAATACAACAAAAAATAACTCATGGTTGTAGCTTTCATCAGTTTTGAAATATCTTCATATATATCACGAAAAGTGACAAAATTTCAACCTTTGGTTAACTTTAACCCGACCGAAATGGTCTAAAAACGCAATTTTAAGCTATAAAACTTGCATTCTAGTAACATTCAATCAATTTGCTTAATTTTGCAACAAACTGGAAGTCTCTAGCAAAATATTTCTATTTATGGTGAATTTTTGGAAAAAACTTTTTCCTTCCCTCCGCGAACGGTAACTCTGCTGAAAATCTCAGAATTTCTTTAGTCGCGTTGTCGTAATTTTCGCACCGTTATATATTAGGCGTTCCATTTAATGTTATACACGAAAATGTGCGTAATTTCATTTGAAATACAAAAAAAATTAACTCATGGTTGTAGCTTTTATCAGTTTTGAAATATTTTCATATAAATCACGATAAGTGAAAAAATTTCAATCTTCGGTCAATTTTGACTCGACCAAAATGGTAAAAAAATGCAATTGTAAGCTAAACCTCTTACATTTTAGTAACATACAATTATTTTTCTTGTTTTTGCAACAATCGTGAAGTCTCTAGCACAATATGTCGATTTATGGTGAATTTTTGAAAAAAACTTTTTCCTTCTCTCCGCGTGCGTAACTCTGCTGAAAATCTCAGAATTTCTTTAGTCACCTTGTCGTAATTTTCGCACCGTTTTATATCAGGCGTTACATAAACTGTTATACATGAATATGTACGCAATTTCATGTAGAATACAACAAAAAATAACTCATGGTTGTAGCTTTTATCAGTTTTGAAACATTTTCATATAAATCACGATGTGACAAAATTTAAACCTACGGTCAAGTTTGACTCGAGCACAATGGTCAAAAAACGCAATTTTAAGCTAAAAAACTTGCATTCTAGTAACACTCAATCATTTCCCTTAATTTTGCAACAAACGGGAAGTCTCTAGCAAAATATGTCTATTTATGGTGAATTTTTGAAAAAAACTTTTTCCTTCCCTCCGCTCGCGGTAACTCTGTTGAAAATCTTAGAATTTCTTTAGTCGCGTTGTCGTAATTTTCGAACCGTTTTAAATCAGGCGTTACATAAATTGTTATACATGAAAATATGCGCAATTACATGTAGAATACAACAAAAAATAATACATGGTTGTAGCTTTTATCAGTTTTGAAATATTTTCATATAAATCACGATGAGTGATAAAATTTAAACCTACGGTCAAATTTGACTCGACCGAAATGGTACAAAAATGCAATTGTAAGCTAAACCTCTTACATTCTGGTAATATACAATTATTTTTCTTGTTTTTGCAACAAACGTGAAGTCTCTAGCACAATACGTCTATTTATGGTGAATTTTTGAAAAAAACTTTTTCCTTCTTTCCGCGTGCGCAACTCTGCTGAAAATCTCAGAATTTCTTTAGTCACCTTGTCGTAATTTTTGCACCGTTTTATATCAGGCGTTACATAAATTGTTATACATGAAAACGTACGCAGTTTCATGTAGAATACAACAAAAAATAACTCATGATTGTAGCTTTTATCAGTTTTGAAATATTTTCATATAAATCACGATGAGTGACAAAATGTAAACCTACTGTCAACCTTGACTAGACCGAAATGGTAAAAAATGCAATTGTAAGCTAAAAAATCTTGCATTCTAGTAATATTCAATCATTTCCCTTAATTTTGCAACAAACTAAAAATCTCTAGCACAATATTTCGATTTATGGTGAATTTTTGAAAAAAACGTTTTCATTCCCTCCGCGCGCGGTAACTCTGCTGAAAATCTCAGTATTTCTTGAGTCACCTTGTCGTAATTTTCGCAACGTTTTATATCAGGCGTTACATAAAGTGCTATACATGAAAATGTGCGAAATTGCATGTAGAATACAACGAAAAATAACTCATGATTGTAGCTTTTATCAGTTTTGAAATTTTTTTATATAAATCAAGGTAAGTAACAAAATTTAAACCTTTGGTCAACTTTGACTGGACCGAAATGGTAAAAAAACGCTATTGTAAGCTAAACCTCTTAAGTTTTATTAATATCCAATCATTTTCCTTAATTTTGCAACAAACGGGAAGTCTCTAGCAAAATTTTCTATTTATGGTGAATTTTTGAAAAAACTTTTTCCTTCCCTTCTCGTGCGGTAACTCTGCTGAAAATCTCAGAATTTCTTTAGTCACCTTGTCGTAATTTTCGCACCATTTTATATTAGGCGTTACATAACTTGTTATACATGAAAATGTGCTCAATTTCATGTCAAATAAAACAAAAAATAACTCATGGTTGTAGCTTTTATCAGTTTTGAAATATCTTCATATAAATCACGATAAGTGACAAAATTTCAACCTTCGGTCAATTTTGACCCGTCGGAAATGGTAAAAAAACGCAATTGTAAGCTAAAAACTCTTACCTTCTAGTAACCTTCAATCATTTCCCTTAATTTTGCAACAAACCTTAAGTCTCAAGAACAATATTTCGATTTATGGTTAATTTTTGAATAAAACGTTTTCCATCCCTCCGCACGCGGTAACTCTGCTGAAAATCTCAGAATTTCTTTATTCACCTTTTCATAATTTTTGCACCGTTTTATATCAGGCTTACATAAATTGTTATACATGAAAATGTGCGCAATTTCATGTAGAATACAATAAAAAAAAATAACTCATGGTTGTAGCCTTTATCAGTTGTGAAATATTTTCATATAAATCACGATGAGTGAAAAAATTTAAACTTACGGTCAATTTTGACTCGACCGAAATGCTAGAAAAAAGTAATTGTAAGCTGAAACTCTTACATTCTAGTAACATACAATCATTTCCCTTAATTTTGCAACAAACGGAAAGTCTTTAGCACAATATTTCGATTTATGGTGAATTTTTGGAAAAAACTTTTTCCTTCCCTCCGAACGCGGTAACTCTGCTGAAAATCTCAGAATTTCTTTAGTCACCTTGTCGTAATTTTCGCAACGTTTTATATCAGGCGTTACATAAATTGTTATTCAAGAAAATGTGCGCAATTTCATTTAAAATACAACAAAAAATAACTCATGGTTGCAACTTTTATTAGTTTTTAAATATTTTCATATAAATCAAGATACGTGACAAAATTTCAACCTCCGGTCAACTTTAACTAGACCGAAATGGTCTAAAAACGAAATTGTAAGCTAAAACTCTTGCATTCTAGTAACAATCAATCAAAGTCCATCATTTTTCAACAAACGGGAAGTCTCTAGCACGATATTCCGATTTATGGCGAATTTTTGGAGAAAACTTTTTCCTTCCCTCCGCGAACGGTAACTCTGCTGAAAATCTCGGAATTTCTTTCGTCGCCTTGTCGTAATTTTCGCACCGTTATATATTAGGCGTTACATTTATTGTTATACATGAAAATGTGCCCAATTTCATTTAAAATACAACAAAAATAACTCATGGTTGTAGCTTTTATCAGCTTTGAAATATTTTCATAAAAATCAAGATAAGTGACAAAATTTCAACCTTCGGTCAATTTTGACTCGACGGAAATAGTAAAAAAATGCAATTGTAAGCTAAAACTCTTACATTCTGTTAACATAAAATTATATATCTTCATTTTGCAACAAACGTGAAGTCTCTAGCACAATATCTCGATTTATAGTGATTTTTTTTTTAAACTTTTTCCTTCCCTCCGCGTGCGTGACTGCTGAAAATCTATGAATTTCTTTAGTCACCTTGTCGTAATTTTTGCACCGTTTTATATCAGGCGTTACATAAATTGTTATGCATGAAAATTTAGGCAATTTCATGTGGAATACAACAAAAAATAACTCATGGTTGTGGTTTTTATCAGTTTTGAAATATCTTCATATATATCACGATGAGTGACAAAATTTAAACCTACGGTCAATTTTTACTCGACCGAAATGGTCAAAAAATGCAATTGTAAGCTAAAACCCTTACATTCTACTAACATTCAATCATTTACCTTCATTTCGCTACCAGCGCGAAGTCTCTAGAACAATATTTCCATTTATGGTGAATTTTTGAAAAAAACTTTTTCCTTCCCTCCGCGCGCGGTAACTCTGCTGAAAATCTCAGAATTTCTTTAGTTACCTTGTAGTAATTTTTGCACCTTTTTATATCAGGCGTTACATAAATTTTTATACATGAAAATGTGCGCAAATTCATGTAGAATACAGTAAAAAATAACTCATGGTTGTAGCTTTTATTAGTTTTGAAATATTTTCATATAAATCACGATATGTGACAAAATTTAAACCTTCGGTCAAATTTGACTTGGCTGAAATGGTCAAAAAACGCAATTGTAAGCTAAAACTCTTAGATTCTAGTACCATTAAATCATTTACCTTAATTTTGTAACAAAAGTGAAGTCTCCAGCAAAATATTTCTATTTATGGTGAATTTTTGAAAAAAAACTTTTTCCTTCCCTCCGCGTGCGGTAACTCGGCTGAAAATCTCAGAATTTCTTTAGTCACCTTGTCGTAATTTTTGCACCGTTTTATATGAGGCGTTACATAAATTGTTATGAGTGAAAATGTGCGCAATTTCATTTAAAATACAAAAAAAAAAATAACTCATGATTGTAGCTTTTATCAGTTTTGAAATATCTTCATATAAATCACGATAAGTGACAAAATTTCAACCTTCGGTCAACTTTGACCCGACCGAAATGGTCTAAAAACGCAATTGTAAGCTAAACCTCTTACATTCTAGTAACCTTCAATTATTTCCCTTCATTTTTCAACAAACGGAAAGTCTCTAGCACAATATTCTGATTTATGGCGAATTTTTGGAAAAAACTTTTCCCTTCTTCATACGCGGTAAGAATTTCTTTAATCGCGCTGTCGTAATTTTTGCACCGTTATATATTAGGCGTTACATAAATTTTTATACATGAAAATGTGCGCAATTTCATTTAAAATACAAAAAAAAATAACTCATGGTTGTAGCTTTTATCAGTTTTGAAATATTTTCATATAAATCACGATAAGTGACAAAATTTCAACCTTCGGTTAATTTTGATTCGACCGAAATGGTAAAAAAAATGCAATAGTGAGCTAAAACTCTTACATTCTAGTAATATACAATTGTTTATCTCCATTTTTCAACAAGCGTGAAGTCTCTACCACAATATTCGATTTATGGTGAATTATTGGAGAAAACTTTTTCCTTCCCTCCGCATGCGTAACTCTGCTGAAAATCTCAGAAATTCTTTACTCAACTTGTCGTAAGTTTTGCACCGTTTTATATCAGGCGTTACATAAATTTTTATACATGAAAATGTGCGCAATTTCATGTAGAATATAACAAAAAATAACTCATGGTTGTAGCTTTTATGAGTTTTTAAATATTTTCATATAAATCACAATGAGTGACAAAATTTAAACCTACAGTCAATTTTGACTCGACCGAATTGGTAAAATAATGCAATTGTAAGCTAAAACTGTTACATTCTACTAATACTCAATCATTTTCCTTCATTTCGCAACAAACGTGAAGTCTCTAGCCCAGTATTTCGATTTATGGTGAGTATTTGAAAAAAACCTTTTCCTTCCCTCCACGCGTGGTAACTTTGCTGAAAATCTCAGAATTTCTTTAGTCACCTTGTCGTAATTTTCGAACCGTTTTATATCAGGCGTTACATAAATTGTTATACATGAAAATATGCGCAATTACATTTAGAATACAACAAAAAATAATACATGGTTGTAGCTTTTATCAGTTTTGAAATATTTTCATATAAATCCCGATGAGTGATAGAATTTAAACCTACGATCAAATTTGACTCGACCGAAATGGTACAAAAATGCAATTGTAAGCTAAAACTCTTACATTCTAGTAACATTCAATCATTTACCTTAATTTTACAACAAACGGAAAGTCTCTAGCACGATATTTTGATTTATGGTGAATTTAAAAAAAAAAAAGAAATTTTCCTTCCCTCCGCGCGCGGTAACTGCTGAAAATCTCGGAATTTCTTTAGTCGCCTTGTCGTAATTTTGGTAACGTTTTATATTAGGCGTTACATAGAGTGTTATACATGAAAATGTGTGCAATTTTATGTAGAATACAACACAAAATAAATCATGGTTGTAGCTTTTATCAGTTTTGAAATATTTTCATATAAATCACGATATGTGACAAAATTTAAACCTTCGGTCAACTTTGACTTGACTGAAATGGTCAAAAAACGCAATTGTAAGCTAAACCTCTTACATTTTAGTAACATACAATTATTTTTCTTGTTTTTGCAACAAACGTGAAGTCTCTAGCACAATATGTCGATTTATGGTGAACTTTTGAAAAAAACTTTTCCCTTCCCTCCGCGTGCGGTAACTCTGCTGAAAATATCAGAATTTCTTTAGTCACCTTGTCGTAATTTTTGCACCGTTTTATATCAGGCGTTACATAAATTTTTATACATGATAATGTGTGAAATTTCATTTAAAATACAACAAAAAATAACTCATGGTTGTAGCTTTCATCAGTTTTGAAATATCTTCATATATATCACGAAAAGTGACAAAATTTCAACCTTTGGTTAACTTTAACCCGACCGAAATGGTCTAAAAACGCAATTTTAAGCTATAAAACTTGCATTCTAGTAACATTCAATCAATTTGCTTAATTTTGCAACAAACTGGAAGTCTCTAGCAAAATATTTCTATTTATGGTGAATTTTTGGAAAAAACTTTTTCCTTCCCTCCGCGAACGGTAACTCTGCTGAAAATCTCAGAATTTCTTTAGTCGCGTTGTCGTAATTTTCGCACCGTTATATATTAGGCGTTCCATTTAATGTTATACACGAAAATGTGCGTAATTTCATTTGAAATACAAAAAAAATTAACTCATGGTTGTAGCTTTTATCAGTTTTGAAATATTTTCATATAAATCACGATAAGTGAAAAAATTTCAATCTTCGGTCAATTTTGACTCGACCAAAATGGTAAAAAAATGCAATTGTAAGCTAAACCTCTTACATTTTAGTAACATACAATTATTTTTCTTGTTTTTGCAACAATCGTGAAGTCTCTAGCACAATATGTCGATTTATGGTGAATTTTTGAAAAAAACTTTTTCCTTCTCTCCGCGTGCGTAACTCTGCTGAAAATCTCAGAATTTCTTTAGTCACCTTGTCGTAATTTTCGCACCGTTTTATATCAGGCGTTACATAAACTGTTATACATGAATATGTACGCAATTTCATGTAGAATACAACAAAAAATAACTCATGGTTGTAGCTTTTATCAGTTTTGAAACATTTTCATATAAATCACGATGTGACAAAATTTAAACCTACGGTCAAGTTTGACTCGAGCACAATGGTCAAAAAACGCAATTTTAAGCTAAAAAACTTGCATTCTAGTAACACTCAATCATTTCCCTTAATTTTGCAACAAACGGGAAGTCTCTAGCAAAATATGTCTATTTATGGTGAATTTTTGAAAAAAACTTTTTCCTTCCCTCCGCTCGCGGTAACTCTGTTGAAAATCTTAGAATTTCTTTAGTCGCGTTGTCGTAATTTTCGAACCGTTTTAAATCAGGCGTTACATAAATTGTTATACATGAAAATATGCGCAATTACATGTAGAATACAACAAAAAATAATACATGGTTGTAGCTTTTATCAGTTTTGAAATATTTTCATATAAATCACGATGAGTGATAAAATTTAAACCTACGGTCAAATTTGACTCGACCGAAATGGTACAAAAATGCAATTGTAAGCTAAACCTCTTACATTCTGGTAATATACAATTATTTTTCTTGTTTTTGCAACAAACGTGAAGTCTCTAGCACAATACGTCTATTTATGGTGAATTTTTGAAAAAAACTTTTTCCTTCTTTCCGCGTGCGCAACTCTGCTGAAAATCTCAGAATTTCTTTAGTCACCTTGTCGTAATTTTTGCACCGTTTTATATCAGGCGTTACATAAATTGTTATACATGAAAACGTACGCAGTTTCATGTAGAATACAACAAAAAATAACTCATGATTGTAGCTTTTATCAGTTTTGAAATATTTTCATATAAATCACGATGAGTGACAAAATGTAAACCTACTGTCAACCTTGACTAGACCGAAATGGTAAAAAATGCAATTGTAAGCTAAAAAATCTTGCATTCTAGTAATATTCAATCATTTCCCTTAATTTTGCAACAAACTAAAAATCTCTAGCACAATATTTCGATTTATGGTGAATTTTTGAAAAAAACGTTTTCATTCCCTCCGCGCGCGGTAACTCTGCTGAAAATCTCAGTATTTCTTGAGTCACCTTGTCGTAATTTTCGCAACGTTTTATATCAGGCGTTACATAAAGTGCTATACATGAAAATGTGCGAAATTGCATGTAGAATACAACGAAAAATAACTCATGATTGTAGCTTTTATCAGTTTTGAAATTTTTTTATATAAATCAAGGTAAGTAACAAAATTTAAACCTTTGGTCAACTTTGACTGGACCGAAATGGTAAAAAAACGCTATTGTAAGCTAAACCTCTTAAGTTTTATTAATATCCAATCATTTTCCTTAATTTTGCAACAAACGGGAAGTCTCTAGCAAAATTTTCTATTTATGGTGAATTTTTGAAAAAACTTTTTCCTTCCCTTCTCGTGCGGTAACTCTGCTGAAAATCTCAGAATTTCTTTAGTCACCTTGTCGTAATTTTCGCACCCTTATATATTAGGCGTTACATAGAGCGTTATGCATGAAAATGTGCGCAATGTCATTTAGAATACAACAAAAAATAACTCATGGTTGTAGCTTTTATCAGTTTTGAAATATTTTCATATAAATCACAATAAATAGAAAAAATTCGAACTTCGGTCAACTTTGACTTGACAGAAATTATCGAAAAATGCAATTTTAAGGTAAAATCCTTACAGTCTAGTAATAATATATCAAAACCTTTCATTTTGCAGCAAACGGGAAGTCTCTAGCATAACATTTCGATTTATGGTGAATTTTTGAAAAAAAAATTTTTATGTCCGCACGATACGGATTCATGCATCATTTTGTGATAATATTTTCTCTGTGTTACTTTGATCGTTTTACAATTTGTTATATACCAAAATCATTGCAATTTAGTGTACAATACAACAAAAAAAATAACTCATTAGCTTTGACCGTTTTGCTCACAGCACAATTAGTATGCAATTATATATGAAAATTTTTTTTCACGCTGTCATATATTCCAATATTTATATATGATAATTTTTTTTTTTCATTTCTGATGGTTGCATACTAAACTTCATGCAATGACAAAAAAAGGAGCCAAAAATTAACTTAATCTTAAAAACTAAGCGTGCTGTGATTTTTTGAAAAAAACTTTTTTCCGCTTCAGCGCTCACTCCCGAACTTTTGTATATAAAGTCTCGGCGTTTAAGGGTTAAGTAAGGCATAGAAGGAGCCGTACTGCATGGACAGCTTTTGTACGAATCTTTAGGAGGAGAGTATAAAATCAGGACTGAGACTTACCACTTGAGCGTCTGCAAGTTTCTTGCGCTTCCAGAGTCCATGAATTCACCTCATCTCACGGCTGAACCAAAGCAGGCCTACTAGAACACTTCCTGCAAGAACAATACTCAGAATGAGGGCAAACATACAACGCATGGATTCAGAACTACTTCAAGATTGACCATGACAATAATAATTATGTCTCATGTCCTACAATTTTGCTTCTACCTCTGTCTTCCCAAAAAATCTTGATACATCATGGGCAGTTTTGTACATTTTCTTGTGCTTATTTTGACTAGAAGTTTTATGAAGTTGAAAAGATTGCTTTTAATTGTTTCTGAAAAGTCTACAAATATTAAATTCTGTGCATGTGTGATTCCAAACTGCCTTTAATCAGTTTTGAAAAGTGTTTTATTATTAAATTCTGTGCATGTGTGATTACAAATTGCTAAGATTCAAGGCTATAGTGCTGTCTGTGAACACCCAAAAAGACAAAAAGATTTGCTTCAATCAATATCACATTTTCTGGTTTCAGCTTATTTAGAAAGTGTATGAAGCAACATAAATTGTGGCCGAGAGATAGTATGTGCTTGCGATCAGAGCAGATGAGAAGCAATAATCAGGGAAAGCACTACATTTGGAAACAGGACAGAGACCAACGTGATGGCTTCAAGAACCAAGAAGAAAGTGCATCGCTGAAGACCTCTTCTTTCAAATCCCAACTATCCCACAGCCAAAGAGTCATTCCATAGAATTCCTAGCCTAGGCTAACCTGTATATTATAACATTTATCATTTCAGTTCTGATTATCATGACTACTATTATTTTTATCGTTATTATTATTCGGAAGATGGACCCTATTGATATGGAACAAGAAGCCCATAAAAGGGTCCATTGCAAGTAAATGGCTGATAGCAGCCTGCAAGACAACTTCATTATATTCCCAATGTGTAGCCATGGAAACAGCTGTGTGGTTTACCTTCAGTGTGTTTTTGCTTTATGAAGCTTTTGTGAAGCTTCCCAAAATACTGTTTTTTGAATAAGGCCAATTAGCCCAGACAAAATACTATTACCATTCCTAACCTAAATGTCTGAGAGTTTGTAAATCTTCTCGGGAGTAGGCTAGGTTATGTTATGAAATCATGGCCTATATTTCATTTCATTGACTGTAACAATAATGTAGCAGTGATTAAAATATGTTAAGTTTTATTCAGTTCATTAAGTAACCATAACATAATTAGCGACTGTTTTAAATAGGCCTATTTGGGAGCACTGTAGGCATTAGGTTCTTTGCAGTGTTCTTATAACCTGTTTCATTCCTTTTATTTTACCTCCGTTCATATTCTCTCTCTTCCATGTTACTTTCCTCAACCTTCTCCTGACAATTGTTTCATAGTGCTTCAGTTAAAAAAGGTTCTCCTCCTCCTCCTTCTCCTCCTCCTCCTCCTCCTGTTGCTTTACCTTACCTTTCTACTCCTCCTGTTGCACCTTCCTGACCTTTCTCTCCCTCCTGTTATGCCTTTCAAACCTTTCTCTTCTTCCTGTTACTTAAACTTTCAAACCTTTTTCTTCCTCTCAATTTCCCTTTCAGCCCTGAATGAGGACCTCACCAGAGGTCCGAGTGCCTGGTCTCTGGCCTAAATTCTATGATAAAAATATAGAAGTCTCGGAAGCCATCAGTAGAATTTTATCCGTTACAAGATCAGCAAAGCAAAACTCACTATCATCATCACCATCGTTTCTCTTTTCCTTTTACTATCATCATCATTAATCTCCTTTTACTATCATCATCATTAATCTCATTTTCATCACTGTAAATAGTGCGTAGATCATACAGACCCGTAGCCTGTAATATAAACAATAATATCACTGACGACAGATCGAATATTTACGAGAAATCACCATGTAATGGCAACTGACAGAATCAAGACTGTTTACATCCTGTAACTCTGGTTTGGCATAAGCATCAGCCAATCAGAACGCAGAGCTAGAGACCGCTACATTCTCATTGGCTGAGCAACGTCCCGTAATCTCTCTCCCAGACGGACAGAACACATCCGGTATGTTTGTTTATAGACGATAACTCTAAGTACTCCAAACTATCGCCCAATCAGTACGCAGCGCTAGGGGCTGCCACATTCTCATTGGCTGAGCGACGACCGGTAGCCACGACCCCCGGACGCCCAGAGCAAACTCTCTCCCGACAAGTGAGGTGAACTGGGACTTGATAAGTTTCTAAGTTAAAATTTCAAACTTGACACTTTATGAAGAACTTAAATACAATACTTCATGGGGTATACATAATATAGTATACATACATACATATGTATAGAATATACTTGTCACTTCATACCAGATATATAACCACAATACCTTCTCGAAATGTGTCTGTTGCAATTACAAATATGTATTTTCTTCTCACTTTCCCTTTTATCTCGTATTTGCAGTCGATTTTTTATATTATACTATCTACAATTCTATTCATCAGTTATTCCTCTTTATTTCAATACATAATTATAACTTCCATCACGTAAATAAAATATAAAAATTAATATTAAATATGAAAAAGTCGCGCTGTGAACCGGCTTGGATAATTAAGACTTCAAGGTAAATTGGACCTTATTGTAATACTCCATACGGCTGCTTTCTCTCTCTCTCTGACTCTGTTGGGTTACGCCTTTGTGACAGCTAGTTTTGAAACGATTATACGTGATTTCTTTGAAGTCTCTCTCTCTCTCTCTCTCTCTCTCTCTCTCTCTCTCTCTCTCTCTCTCTCTCTCTCTCTCTCTCTCTCTCTCTCTCTCTCTCTCTCTCACAGTCTCTTTCAGTCTGTATAACGGTATAATAATAATAATAATAATAATAAGAAGAAGAAGAAGAAGAAGAAGAAGAAGAAGAAGAAGAAGAAGAAGAAGAAGAAGAAGAAGAAGAAGAAGAAGAAGAAGAAGAAGAAAACACAGTTCACTTACTCTTTTGTTAATGTTCTTTACTGTTGTTTTGCCGTGTGTGTGTTCGTGGCAGTTCACCAACAATGAGGAAACCATTTTGAAAATAATTATTTTCTTTGCGTCAACACCTCTCTCTCTCTCTCATGAACGACCCATTGAGGTACCTTGTACAGGATATAGCACATACACACACACAACTTTATATTATATATATATATATATATATATATATATATATATATATATATATATATATATATATATATATATATATATATATATATATATATATATATATATATATATATATATATATATATATATATATATATATATATATATATATATATATATATATATATATATATATATATATATATATATATATATATATAATATATATATATATATAATATATATATATATATATATATATATATATATTATATATATATATATATATATATATAATATATATATATATATAATATATATATATATATAATATATATATATATATATAATATATATATATATATATATATATATATATATATATATATATATATATATATATATATATATATATATATATATATATATATATATATATATATATATATATATATATATAATATGTGTGTATATATATATATGTATATATATATGTATATATATATATATATATATATATATAT
>JANJGK010006517.1:0-36889 GCA_039081455.1 Macrobrachium rosenbergii
TACATTCCATTTAATGTTTGGAAAGTGAGGAGGTCGTTCTATTGAGCCAGAGTAAGCCAGACATGTCGACAAAGACATTTTATGGAACAAACCTCAATTTTTATCGTAACTTCCATTATGTGCTGAGAGCACAGTTCCTGAGTTTCTGGCCACGCATGTTAGGGGTCTTTTTTTCTTTTGTAGAAGCATAGGTAGGGTTAGAGTTAGTTCATAGAGAGAATTAATCATTATTTACAGCACATTACATGTCCATACACAGCCGTATACACAGACATGTATATACACACACACATTATATATATATATATATATATATATATATATATATATATATATATATATATATATATATATATATATATATATATATATATATGTGTGTGTGTGTGTGTGTGTGTGTGTATAATTAAGTATGTATATTTCTCTGCCTAAGTGAAACTTTCATGTGTTTCACCGAACTACTGACATTAGAAAATAATTAAGGGAAACAATTTTAGGTCTTCAAGTTTTTTCTTATGAATTTAAAAAAAGACACGGATTCAAATTATTTCAGTCGTAGGTAAATTGCCTACACTAAGAAGTAGAATTTAAACGTTGAATATTTAGTTTTCCTTGCCAATATAAATTAAGCATCGATGAATTAATATTATCATGTAATAATCTGACGCAAAAATCTTGAACCATAAATTATACTTAGATTATAACTGGGCCTTTTGCCGTCTCTAGAACGGAAAAACGGCTCCAAGTTAAGATAACATAAAACCAAATGACGTAAAAACAAATGGGCTAGGCATTCTACTCGAAGAAAAAACGGCAGAATAATTTTGATTGCTCGCCCAATCCAATGATTGGTCCTTGGCATTTAGCGGAGAAACAAATAGAACGGCAGGAGGTGGACTGGCAACAGCGACGTGGAAAGACCAATAGCAATTAATCTGCTGCGCTGGAGACCCAGGATTCTTAATGGAATTTGTCCTATAGCTGCCAAGCTCTGCCTGGCGCGTAAAGGTACTACGCAAATTAGCTTTCGCAGGGAAAGCACGTATTCGATTTTACTTTGAGAATGTGTTTCAGCCGTAAGTAAAAAGTTCGTCTGACAAATTTTCGCTTGTGGTCATTTTTGACCTTCTTTTCCATCTATCGTCATTTGTCTTGATGTGTCTAAGGGGCCCCATACGCACAGTGACCGCTGGCTTTGATTTTCATTTGATTCAGACCAGGCTGAAATCGAGGTCAACACGTACTGTTTTCATGATCTGCCCTGATCATCTCACGATCTTAGCCTCAAGAAGATTTCTTTCAGTGCAGACATGGAATCCTTTCTAGATCTCATTCAGTGCAGGAATGGAATCGTTTCTAGATCTCATTCAGTGCAGGAATGGAATCGTTTCTAGATCTCATTCAGTGCAGACATGGAATCGTTCCTCGATCTCATTCAGTGTAGACATGGAATCGTTTCTCGATCTCATTCAGTGCAGACATGGAATCGTTTCTCGATCTCATTCAGTGCAGACATGGAATCGTTTCTAGATCTCATTCAGTGCAGACATGGAATCGTTTCTCGATCTCATTCAGTGCAGACATGGAATCGTTTCTTGATCTCATTCAGTGCAGACATGGAATCGTTTCTTGATCTCATTCAGTGCAGACATGGAATCGTTTCTAGATCTCATTCAGTGCAGACATGGAATCGTTTCTAGATCTCATTCAGTGCAGACATGGAATCGTTTCTTGATCTCATTCAGTGCAGACATGGAATCGTTTCTAGATCTCATTCAGTGCAGACATGGAATCGTTTCTTGATCTCATTCAGTGCAGACATGGAATCGTTTCTAGATCTCATTCAGTGCAGACATGGAATCGTTTCTCGATCTCATTCAGTGCAGACATGGAATCGTTCCTCGATCTCATTCAGTGCAGACATGGAATCGTTCCTCGATCTCATTCAGTGCAGACATGGAATCGTTTCTAAATCTCATTCAGTGCAGACATGGAATCGTTTCTAGATCTCATTCAGTGCAGACATGGAATCGTTCCTCGATCTCATTCAGTGCAGACATGGAATCGTTTCTAAATCTCATTCAGTGCAGACATGGAGTCGTTTCTCGATCTCATTCAGTGCAGACATGGAATCGTTTCTAGATCTCATTCAGTGCAGACATGGAATCGTTTCTAGATCTCATTCAGTGCAGACATGGAATCGTTTCTAGATCTCATTCAGTGCAGACATGGAATCTTTTCTAGATCTCATTCAGTGCAGACATGGAATCGTTTCTTGATCTCATTCAGTGCAGACATGGAATCGTTTCTAGATCTCATTCAGTGCAGACATGGAATCGTTTCTTGATCTCATTCAGTGCAGACATGGAATCGTTCCTCGATCTCATTCAGTGCAGACATGGAATCGTTTCTAAATCTCATTCAGTGCAGACATGGAATCGTTTCTAGATCTCATTCAGTGCAGACATGGAATCGTTCCTCGATCTCATTCAGTGCAGACATGGAATCGTTTCTAAATCTCATTCAGTGCAGACATGGAATCGTTTCTAGATCTCATTCAGTGCAGACATGGAATCGTTCCTCGATCTCATTCAGTGCAGACATGGAATCGTTTCTAAATCATTCAGTGCAGACATGGAATCGTTTCTAGATCTCATTCAGTGCAGACATGGAATCGTTTCTGATCTCATTCAGTGGCAGACATGGAATCGTTTCTCTAGATCTCATTCAGTGCAGACATGGAATCGTTTCTAGATCTCATTCAGTGCAGACATGGAATCGTTTCTAATCTCATTCAGTGCTGACATGAATCGTTTCTGATCTCATTCAGTGCAGACATGGAATCGTTTCTAGATCTCATTCAGTGCAGACATGGAATCGTTTCTAGATCTCATTCAGTGCAGACATGGAATCGTTTCTGAGATCTCATTCAGTGCAGACATGGAATCGTTTCTAGATCTCATTCAGTGCAGACATGGAATCGTTTCTTGATCTCATTCAGTGCAGACATGGAATCGTTCCTCGATCTCATTCAGTGCAGACATGGAATCGTTTCTCGATCTCATTCAGTGCAGACATGGAGTCGTTTCTCGATCTCATTCAGTGCAGACATGGAATCGTTTCTAGATCTCATTCAGTGCAGACATGGAATCGTTTCTAGATCTCATTCAGTGCAGACATGGAATCGTTTCTAGATCTCATTCAGTGCAGACATGGAATCGTTTCTTGATCTCATTCAGTGCAGACATGGAATCGTTTCTTGATCTCATTCAGTGCAGACATGGAATCGTTTCTAGATCTCATTCAGTGCAGACATGGAATCGTTTCTAGATCTCATTCAGTGCAGACATGGAATCGTTTCTAGATCTCATTCAGTGCAGACATGGAATCGTTTCTTGATCTCATTCAGTGCAGACATGGAATCGTTTCTTGATCTCATTCAGTGCAGACATGGAATCGTTTCTAGATGTCATTCAGTGCAGACATGGAATCGTTTCTGGATCTCATTCAGTGCAGACATGGAATCGTTCCTCGATCTCATTCAGTGCAGGCATGGAAACGTTTCTAAATCTCATTCAGTGCAGACATGGAATCGTTTCTCGATCTCATTCAGTGCAGACATGGAGTCGTTTCTCGATCTCATTCAGTGCAGACATGGAATCGTTTCTCGATCTCATTCAGTGCAGACATGGAATCGTTTCTAGATCTCATTCAGTGCAGACATGGAATCGTTTCTTGATCTCATTCAGTGCAGACATGGAATCGTTTCTTGATCTCATTCAGTGCAGACATGGAATCGTTTCTAGATCTCATTCAGTGCAGACATGGAATCGTTTCTTGATCTCATTCAGTGCAGACATGGAATCGTTTCTTGATCTCATTCAGTGCAGACATGGAATCGTTTCTTGATCTCATTCAGTGCAGACATGGAATCGTTTCTAGATCTCATTCAGTGCAGACATGGAATCGTTTCTTGATCTCATTCAGTGCAGACATGGAATCGTTTCTAGATGTCATTCAGTGCAGACATGGAATCGTTTCTTGATCTCATTCAGTGCAGACATGGAATCGTTTCTTGATCTCATTCAGTGCAGACATGGAATCGTTTCTTGATCTCATTCAGTGCAGACATGGAATCGTTTCTAGATCTCATTCAGTGCAGACATGGAATCGTTTCTAGATCTCATTCAGTGCAGACATGGAATCGTTTCTTGATCTCATTCAGTGCAGACATGGAATCGTTTCTAGATGTCATTCAGTGCAGACATGGAATCGTTTCTGGATCTCATTCAGTGCAGACATGGAATCGTTCCTCGATCTCATTCAGTGCAGGCATGGAAACGTTTCTAAATCTCATTCAGTGCAGACATGGAATCGTTTCTCGATCTCATTCAGTGCAGACATGGAGTCGTTTCTCGATCTCATTCAGTGCAGACATGGAATCGTTTCTAGAACACATTCAGTGCAGACATGGAATCGTTTCTAGATCTCATTCAGTGCAGACATGGAATCGTTTCTTGATCTCATTCAGTGCAGACATGGAATCGTTTCTAGATCTCATTCAGTGCAGACATGGAATCGTTTCTAGATCTCATTCAGTGCAGACATGGAATCGTTTCTAGATCTCATTCAGTGCAGACATGGAATCGTTTCTTGATCTCATTCAGTGCAGACATGGAATCGTTTCTAGATGTCATTCAGTGCAGACATGGAATCGTTTCTGGATCTCATTCAGTGCAGACATGGAATCGTTCCTCGATCTCATTCAGTGCAGGCATGGAAACGTTTCTAAATCTCATTCAGTGCAGACATGGAATCGTTTCTCGATCTCATTCAGTGCAGACATGGAATCGTTTCTAGATCTCATTCAGTGCAGACATGGAATCGTTTCTAGATCTCATTCAGTGCAGACATGGAGTCGTTTCTAGATCTCATTCAGTGCAGACATGGAGTCGTTTCTCGATCTCATTCAGTGCAGACATGGAATCGTTTCTAGATCTCATTCAGTGCAGACATGGAATCGTTTCTAGATCTCATTCAGTGCAGACATGGAGTCGTTTCTCGATCTCATTCAGTGCAGACATGGAATCGTTTCTAGAACACATTCAGTGCAGACATGGAATCGTTTCTAGATCTCATTCAGTGCAGACATGGAATCGTTTCTTGATCTCATTCAGTGCAGACATGGAATCGTTTCTAGATGTCATTCAGTGCAGACATGGAATCGTTTCTGGATCTCATTCAGTGCAGACATGGAATCGTTCCTCGATCTCATTCAGTGCAGGCATGGAAACGTTTCTAAATCTCATTCAGTGCAGACATGGAATCGTTTCTAGAACACATTCAGTGCAGACATGGAATCGTTTCTTGATCTCATTCAGTGCAGACATGGAATCGTTTCTAGATCTCATTCAGTGCAGACATGGAATCGTTTCTTGATCTCATTCAATGCAGACATGGAATCGTTTCTAGATCTCATTCAGTGCAGACATGGAATCGTTTCTAGATCTCATTCAGTGCAGACATGGAATCGTTTCTTGATCTCATTCAGTGCAGACATGGAATCGTTTCTAGATCTCATTCAGTGCAGACATGGAATCGTTTCTAGATCTCATTCAGTGCAGACATGGAATCGTTTCTAGATCTCATTCAGTGCAGACATGGAATCGTTTCTTGATCTCATTCAGTGCAGACATGGAATCGTTTCTTGATCTCATTCAGTGCAGACATGGAATCGTTTCTAGATCTCATTCAGTGCAGACATGGAATCGTTTCTTGATCTCATTCAGTGCAGACATGGAATCGTTTCTAGATCTCATTCAGTGCAGACATGGAATCGTTTCTAGATCTCATTCAGTGCAGACATGGAATCGTTTCTTGATCTCATTCAATGCAGACATGGAATCGTTTCTAGATCTCATTCAGTGCAGACATGGAATCGTTTCTAGATCTCATTCAGTGCAGACATGGAATCGTTTCTAGATCTCATTCAGTGAGGAGATGGAATCATCTCTAGTTGCTAACTCATCCATCTCCTTTAACTCTTCGAGCAGATTTTACGTAAGCAGTATTCATCTTTATCTTTCCTTTTTCATTGTAATATTTAGATTTCATTTTCCAAAGACACGCTTGTTCTTTATATAATTCAGTAAAATCACCATAAAGTTCTGTATCATGTGAGGTCATTGTCTTTTATATTGGATATAGCTCACAAGATCTATGTATAGTTCAAGGGTTGATAAGCCATTGAAGAGCATCCCTAGATAAGCGCCCCCTTACATCACGATCTAGGGTTTTCGAAAGTAAATCGGGAGCTAAAATCGTCTAATCGCCAGGCCAAGCCTACTTTTGGCAGGGCAGTGACCCCATACACACTGGTTCAAGAAATAGTAATTTGGTAACTTCACATATACAAATAAAATCTCCGTTTTACTTCAATTTTGAAAGTGGAATATCATGTTAAGTCATTTTCGCAAGAAGGCGTTTCAGTCTCCCCCTCTGAGTAAAGGGAGAAATGTATAATGTATAAATGCAGATTCAAGTCCCCGCGTTTCTGCTGCATCTCTATGGAAATGTGTCATTCAGTTTTTTGTTTTAGTATGTAAAAAGCAGAACTGATGTCCTTCCATTTAAATAAGCGAAAAACTCGCGGTTGTCTCCCTCGGCAATATCAGAAAACCCATAAAACAACTTCATTTGCAGTAAAAGGCATTCATTGTTCCAAAGACATAAGAACATAAGAACCTTTCTCCTTAAAAACTGGGGCTTCACTTTTCTCTCATTTCTTTTTTTTTTTTTTTTAGTGTAACCATCTGTGAAAATGGAAGAAGGGAAATGGGCAAATTAAATGATAATGAAAGTTATCTGAATGGAGCTTTTTTTTTTATAAAGGAAAATGTTACAAATGTTCATGAAGGGCGATCCATTGTTACGTCTCTCGTCAAGACGAGAAGGGAGAAAAATGAGGTACAAAGGATATCAATGGAAGGACATCATCGGAATGAGTTTTTTCTACACTGCTGGGCTTTATCCTCCTCCTCCTCCTCCTCCTCCTCTAACTTTTCGTCTTCCTTTTCCTCCTCATCTAACTTAACTACTCGTCTTCCTCTTCCTTCTCCTCCTCCTCCTCTTCTAACGTCTCCTCCTCATCCTCCTCCTCCTCCTCCTCTACTCCCTCTTCGTCTTCCTCCTCCAAATCCTCCCCTTCCTCTTCTCCTCCTCCTCCTCCTCCTCCTTCACTTCCTCCTCCTCCTCCTCCTCCTCCTCCTCCTCCTCCTCCTCCTGAGGGACTCACAATGGAGGGGAAATGGAGGGCCAGAGGACCGCTTCACAAGAGACCTTCCGTAAGAGGAAATGGACTTCCTGACTGACTGAGGGGAATCCTGTCCTGAGCTTTAACTGACACTCCTCATATCTCCTGGAATAACTTCTCCATTAACTTCCCTCTCTCCTACGAAGAGGGAAAAGGCGTTGGAACGACGGGCGTTGCTCTCTCTCTCTCTCTCTCTCTCTCTCTCTCTCTCTCTCTCTCTCTCTCTCTCTCTCTCTCAACGAAATAATTTCTCTCCCACGAAGAGAGAAAGGCGTTGAACGAACCCCTTAGTGACATATGATATATCAAATTAAGATTAAGATTGGAATATTGAGTTGAAATCGATTTGAGTTATTTCTCTGGACTTTGATGGCGTTTCTCTCTCTCTCTCTCTCTCTAAGTGTGGAAATCTGAAGCATTTCTGTCTCTCTCGATCTCTCATTTTACATTGAAGATACATACATTAGTATATAAGTCAAGACCTCTCTCTCTCTCTCTCTCTCTCTCTCTCTCTCTCTCTCTCTCTCTCTCTCTCTCTCTCTCTCTCTCTCTCAGTGAACAAACTTCATTCATACGAACAGAAAAAGGTAACGTACGAATCCTTTAACGAATATGAAGGATCAACTAACTCACGATTCATTCCAACATTGAGATAATATCAAATTTAATTATTACTCTGGACTTTGACGGTGATTCTCTCTCTCTCTCTCTCTCTCTCTCTCTCTCTCTCTCTCTCTCTCTCTCTCTCTCTCTCTCAATTAAATCCCATGGCCAGAGGAGAGCGGGGTAATGACTTTTTTGCAAGTGAAAACGTAACCGGCACCTGAGCCAGTCGTGATAGTGGAACAGTAAGGCTTTTGTGTGGATGAAGCTTTCAGAAAAGTTCAGTGCTAACAGAGTATTAGAAGGCGTCTCTCAACGGCCTTCTTTTGTTCTGGGGCTGAGGGTTTGGCAGAACAATCGACTATTTATATTTTTAATTATTTATTTATCAAATTGATTAATTTATATTTTTTCCGTTCTAATAAGTGATCTCTTCTTTCTGTATTTCCCATTACCTTCTGTTCATTCTTTCTGTTGAACACCATATTCTCTTGTTCTGTGGCTGAAGATTTGGCAGAACGTCTATTTATATTTTTTACTTTTTATATATTAAATCTAATAATTCATATTTTTTCCGTTCGAATAAGTGATCCCTTCTTTCTGCATTTCCCATTTCCTTCTGTAAATTCTTTCTAATGAACACTATATTCTTTGGAAGCTTCAGTTTCAGGTGAGTGCCAAAATGAGATTTCGAGGCAATTATATATCATCTCTGATTATGTCTAAATAGATTTTTTTGGGGCAGTGATATAACTTCTCTGATTATGTATAAGTAGATTTTGAGGTAAAGGTATAACTTTCTTGATTATGAAAACTCTCAATATCCTTCCCTACTTCTCCAAGAATAACGAAAACAGAAACATAAGCGATTGATAATCAAATCCTAACCTAATTAGGGAGCTGAAACTCTATCGGTAGACTTTGTAGAAAGAAAAACGCCAAGATAACTCATTACCGTCCGGTTTGGCTATGTTTGAATGATTAAAAACTGATTTCTTTTTCTTCAGAAAATGATAATAATGCTTAGCTGAAGGGTATTCTGCCTCTGCAAAGTTCCTAATTAGGGATCATGTATTCTGACGTCTCTTAAAAATGGCTTGAGGCTTCTTATTCGGCCTCAAGAGTTCGTATCACAGCTGAATGTCATGTCTGTATTCTTGGTTAAGGGTCTATCTCGCCTACTGTCAATATACGGATTATGACTATACAGCGGATTCTTCTCTACATGATGTTTTAATTACTTCTTATTTAGTTACATTTTTATCTTTATTTATTTATTTTTTCCTTTTTAATAAGTGATCTCTTCTTTCCTTATTTCCCACTACGTTCTGTTACTTCTTTGTAATAAGCACCAGATTCTTTGAAAGCTTGAATTTCGAGTCAGTGGTCCCTTTGGTAGGCTTCTTCCATATAAATAGGGTTCCTCATCTGAATAGTAATAATAAATTACCATAAATAAACATCAATAAAGAACGATATTATGATAGAGCTTTATTTTCAACTCATTATCTACCCATTAACATATAGTTTCTATACTTAATTTTGATGGTTTTATGTGGGAAAAATGTCTTAAGAAATGTGTAAACATAATGGCAGCAGAAGATATTTTAAAACACACACACACACATATATATATATATGTATATATAAATGGCTGTATGTATGTGTGTGTGTTCCAGCATAAGTCTGAAACACTTGGAGCAATTTCAACTAAACTTGGCATGCATATGACTTACTAAAATAACCGAAAACGTCGGATGTTAGTGTCTAATCCATAGTTTTCGAGGTCGCTGAGATGAATAGTGACACTCCCGGTGCCCCTTAAGTCCAAGTTCAGCCCCGATAGGATTTGGGGTTGAGAAGAGGTGAAAAATACAATGTCAAAAATGACCGAGATTATTGTCGAATCCGTAGTTTTCGAGATCGCTGAGATGAATAGTGGCATTCCCAATAACAGTGAAGTCCAAGTTTAGACGAATAGAACTCTATATAACTTTCTGGAAATTTTTGGAAACGAATATAACTAGGTGTCGGTAGAGCCTTCTGGAGATTTGTGAAAATAAAAAGAAGTCCTGGGTGTGTTCTGCACTTTGAGTTTTTACCGTGCATCGCCGGGTACGTCACCGCTCTCTCTCTCTCTCTCTCTCTCTCTCTCTCTCTCTCTCTCTCTCTCTCTCTCTCTCTCTCATAATGATAGGTAATTGAAAAAACACAAAATTTATGTATCGCGTAACTATGGAGCGTTTCCTATGGGAAGAAGTAAGCAGTGCACAAAGTTAAAATGGTTTTTCTTCATGCTGTCCCCAACTAAGTAAAGAGGAATTGAAACTGCTACGACCTTTGCTCCCCCTTCAACGGGCGTCCCTCTTCCCCTGACACGAGGGCGGCAGGAAGGGAAAGTGTGAAATATATGCTGACACTTCCAAAGACTCCATCCCCCCCGGAGGGGAGTAGGAGTAGTGCCATCAGTGCACCTCGTGCGGTGCTCTGTAGGCATTACTTAAGGTTCTTTGCAGCGTCCATGCTGTGACGCCAGTTTAAGAAGCCATAAATCAATCAGTTTGCAACGTCCCTTCGGCTCATGGCTGCAACGCCTTTCATTCCTTTTACTGTACCTCCGTTTTTGTGTCTCTTCCATCTTACTGTCCTCAACCGTTTCCTGACAGTTGCTTCATAGTGCAACTGCTTTGAGGCTTCCTTCTGTTACACCTTTCAGACCTCCTTTACCTTCAATTTCTCTTTCAGCGCTGAATGACCTCATAGGCCCCGGCGACTGGGGTTTGACCTAAATTTAGTATTCCAATTCCAAATCCAAAGACTATGGGAGATTCGACCAAAAATTTTACTTTTACCATAGAATATACGTTATTCTTAATCACGGTAAATCTACCCACTTAAATATTATTATTATTATTATTATTATTATTATTATTATTATTATTATTATTATTATTATTATTATTATTATTTCACAATATTCCCTACAGAAAGAACTTCTCGATAAACGAGATTTTAAGTTGATCGTCCGGCTTCCCCTCATCTCGGCAAAGTTCAGTATCTGGAGGTAATATCCACCCTGGAATTTATGGCGGCATTTCCAATCGACAGCACTTTCTCCGATGTGCGCTACATTTCTCTGCCATCAGGGCAGGAAAGAAGTGTTCTGTCAAGGAAGGCCCTGCAACACTTTGCAGGAAGAGAGTCTTTAGTCTTTCGGATTAGGATTCTCCTTCATCTTAGCAACCTGGTGACTGTCTCTCCTTTGTGGAGGAATGAAGAAGAGACTGCTTTTAGCAATTTTCATCCCTTAATGGGATAGTTCTGTCAATGTAAATTATGCGGTGCACTGTAGGCATTGCTTAAGGTTCTTCGCAGCGTCCCTTCTACCCCTAGCTGCAGCCCCTTCCATTACTTTCACTGTACCTCCATTCATATTCTCCGTTCCATCTTACTTTCCACCATCTTCTAACAATTGTCTCTTAGTGCAACTGCGAGGTTTTCCTCTTCTTACATCCTTCAAAAACCTTCTTATTGTCAATTTCCCTTTTAGCTCTGAATGGCCTCAAAGGTTCCAGCTCTTGGCCTTTGGCCTAAATCCTATATTCCAGTTCCAATCCGCTGAAGTCATTTATTCTGGAGAACATTCTCGAGAAATGTTGTTTTGACAGCAGGACGAGGAATAAGAATCACGGCTCGTAACCTCCAAAATGCTCAGGAGAATTTATAAATCATACAACGTATGAAATTCAATTTTAAAAAGTAATGATAAGAATTATACAGATTAAGATGGAATGTGAAAATTAAATAATGCCATTAAAATGAACGAGACTTCAGGTATCTACGCTCTCAGCAGTTTCTCATGACCAGTGATTTATATATATTTAATATTGATAGAATTACAAATCGGGCTTATTTTACAAGCTATTAATAGGCTTATTTGCAAGCTGCCAAGGCGGAGTTTCTCTCCCATTTATATTAAAAGTGTATTTAGACATAATAGAATCTTAATGCGATTATGTTATTTATGAATGTATTCTGATGCATAGCTGTGTGTGTGTGCGTGCGTATGTACCAAGATGGAATTTATGGTAACTGTATTTTCCCATAATGGAATCCAAATGCGATTATGTTATTTAAATGTATGCAGATACATTGTTGTGCATACGTATGTTATCTCAATGTTTGCGGATACAGTGTTGTGCATATGTATGTTATTTCAGTGTATGCGGATACATTGTTGTGCATTTGTATGCTATTTCAATGTATGCGGATACACTGTGGTGTATACTGTATGTATGTTATGTCAATGTATGCGGATACATGGTTGTGTATATTTATGTTATATCATTGTATGCGGATACATTGTTCTCTATATGGGGGTGTTTCTGTCTAGGTTGAACAACGAGCCAGCAATCTTCATAAATCTATTCCATAAACAGCTTCTTCCCAACCCACAATTAGTCCAACAAATCAGCAACAGCGAGGGCAGAAAAAAGAGGGTCTGGGACTGAGCGTTAATTAACGGAATATGAACGATAATTAAGGGGTTTTTCTCCGTGAACGATGGCTATCAAATGCTGATAAACATGAAGGGGAGAAACGAAGTGTGTCATCTCGTTCCTTTACGTAATTTGTGGTTATGTCTTTGGGCCAGAAAATATGGCAGTTTATCGCCCCCAAAAATTTGCTCGACAAATAATGATTTACGCTATCCAAAGAACACGTTATTTATTTAACCTAGATAGATATTCATTATTTATTAATGGCTTATAATTACATCGCGTAATTATGGTTTCAACTCAACTTGGGATGCGTATAATCCAAGTCTCGTTAGACTGTGTGAGTCTTGATTCTCCATTCAGGTCAAAACTCGTAAATGCATTCTAATTTATTATAATTAATTTTTGCATAAATGTTGATGCAGGTGATAACTGTAAAGATACTGAGTCTTGTAAAAATCTGAAATTGTTCAAACCAGTGATACATGAGTGTGAACAAAATATTTTGATAAACTATAGAAAGCGGAACCAACAGAGCAGAATGATGTGTCTTTTGTGCTCTTCATGATTCCACACACATATGGTTCCCGTAATAGTGCAGCAGATAATTGCATATTTCATAAGAATCGTTCAGATAGTGAAACAAGCATGAAATTTTGCACAAGTGCTCTTTAAAGTTCCCTCTATCAGAAAAGGGCGCTGGCCACGCAAAAAATTTAATATGGCGGCCAAATTCCAAGATGGCGGCCAGTATCGACAGATTTTGGCTAATTTTTCACTAGAATGGCATGTATTTGCTTCTAGCAATATGGTAAAGCTCTTCCATACTATTTCTTGTGAATATTATGTTTCTGTAGCTTCCCAGTACAGTTTACCTTTAAATATGGGGGCTATATGGCTGCCAAGAAAAGGTAGAAACAATAATTATAATGAGAAATAATGCCCGTTCAACAATTATCGTTTTAAGCATGGATCTTGGTTTCTGTGGTTTTAGATCCTAATGAGGCCATCTCTTTCGAATAACTCATCAATTTTGAAGGAAAATTAATAAATGTAAAAGAGTGTATGTCTGCACACAACCAGGGCACACTGGTGACATCACTGCTGTGTAACTCAGCATGGGGTTCAGTGCCAGCTAATCCAGCTTTACTAATCCTGTAGTCTTAGACTAGTAGTTGTAGTATAGTTTAGTTTAGTGTCCCAAATGCTTTCTAACAGCCCCAGACCAGCTATAGTTAGATAGCCGCACCTGAATAGACAGGATGTGCCAGCGCGGGAGAGCCGAGCCAAGGGTATGGGGGCTGTACATGATGGTTCATGTACTTACCCGGATGGTGTACAGATCACACGGGACTTAAATGGCACTGGATGAATGATCGGGCTAGGTGTAGGGAGACCGAACCTAGTTGAATCCCATACAGGAATGTGTGCTTTGTTTAAGGTGGTAAAAGGATAACCCCTCGGCCTTAATCAAAAGTGAAATCATGGCAGAATGTGATGCCAATCCAATATTGAGCAGTAGAAAAACAAACTGGAGTTTGTGTTGTCTTTGTCAGAAGGACAAAAGAGGTGAGCACTTGACATCACCTCCAAGTCATCATGTCCTAGACCATGATGGGTACACAATGCTGGCAAGGAACATTCCCATGTTCAGTGAAATTAATGAAATGCCACTGATAATGGATCCAGCAAGGCTGGATGAAGGTGATGGCATAGAGGCCACTCTCAGGAAAAATGCAGCAAAATACCATGTGAACTGTCGCTTGTTGTTTAACAACACTAAACTGGACCGTGCAAGAAAGCGACAATCCAATGACCAGACCAGCAACACTGAGACTAGTTGTGCAAAACTGCGCCGAACCAGTCATGACAATGAAGTTTGCATTTTCTGTGAGAAAGTGGCACCTGCATCTGATCTCAGACAGGCTAGTACTAAGGGCCTTGACTTGAAATTGCGTGAATGTGCAGAGATACTTAGTGATGGCAAGCTCCTTGCTAAGTTGACTGGTGGGGATGTCATTGCACAGGAGTTTAAGTATCACCATGCCTGTCTTTGTGCCCTCTACAACAGAAAAAGGTCCTACCTGAGGAGCCTTGAGAAAGACCAAGGTAGCACTGAGTCAGAATCAGATGTGTATCCACTAGTTCTGTCAGAACTGATGACATACATTGTTGAAAACAACCTTTGTTCAGATGATCCAGTCACATTTCGGCTGGCAGATATTTGCCACCTCTACCAACAACGTCTGGAACAATTAGGTGTAGAGTCACCAAGTGTAAATTCCACGAGACTCAAAGACAAACTTCTGGCAGAAATTCCAGAACTTGAGGCTCATAAATCTGGCAGAGATGTATTACTTGCATTTCAAAAGGATGTGGGAAAAGCACTTGCTCAATCATCTGATCTTTCAGAGGCAGTTATCATTGCTAAAGCAGCAAATATTCTCAGAAAGTCTATACTTGATCATCAGTCACGGTTTGATGGCACATTTTCTGAGGCTTGTGTACGAAATTCTGTGCCTCCTCTCCTGCTCCAGTTTGTAGGGATGGTTGAGCATGGGGCTGACATCAAGTCACAGTTACGATTTGGAGCATCAAAGTCAGACCAGGCCATTGCACAGCCCATGCAGTTCAACTGCTACTCCCGATACAAAGAGGGAGCAACAACTCATAGACACTCCAAAGACAGAGAAACACCATTCCCAGTCTACATGGGACTCTCAGTCTATGCCAAAACCAGGAAGAGAAACCTGGTTGAAATGCTACATCAGTATGGCCTCAGTATCTCTTATGACAGAGTACTGGAGGTCTCTGCACAGTTAGGAGATGCCACAGTTAGCAAATATGTGGAGGAGGGTGTGGTCTGTCCCCCAGTACTGCGAAAAGGGTTGTTCACCACTGCAGTGATGGACAACATCGACCACAACCCATCTGCAACTACTGCCACTACCTCCTTCCATGGAACTAGCATCTCCATATTTCAGCACCCCACCAAGGAGAACACTGGACAGGAAAGACAGCAACTAAAGTTTGCACCTGAGAAAGTGAGGTCGGTGCCTGAATTGCCGGACACATTCACAAACATCTCACCAGCTTCCTTTCAAACAAAGAACCCTGTGCCACCAAACACTGCAATACCAAAGCCACCCACAGATATCTTGGGGCCACAGCTTGCACTGGAGTATCAGTGGCTAGACAAGGTCATAGTCACCCAGGAAATAGATGATGCAGTGAATCTGACGTGGTCAGCTCATCACGCTTCAATGAAGAGAAGCCCAGAATTTGAAGTAACCATAACTTCATTGCTTCCTCTCCTGCGTGATCAGGCTCATTCTGTTGCTACGATCAAACACGTGATGCAGAAAGTGCAGGATGTCACTGATTTTCTGAACCCTGGCCAGATACCCATAATCACAGCTGATCAGCCAATCTATGCCGTAGCAAAGCAGGTGCAGTGGCAGTGGCCTGATCAGTATGGCGAAGACAAGTATCTGGTAATGTTTGGTGGTCTGCACATTGAGATGGCAGCAATGACATCTCTTGGTACTCTTCTTCATGGCAGTGGTTGGACAGGAGCTCTGGTGGAGGCAGGAGTTGCTTCATCTGCTACAAGCTGGGTCTTCCCTGCACAGCTCTGTGCACTTGCAAATGTGAAGTCTAGATAAATATTGCCCTCTCTTCAGTAGATAATCTAGCTTGAGCATCCAACGTGTCATGCTATGCCTACCTTCTTATCCTCGAATTTTTCAAAGGTGTAGGTTGAGAGACCTATACATAGATTGGTTGCGTTTAGTCCGTATTTCTCTTCTTTTCTTTTTATGGTTACAGTCTTAGACACAATGTTGTATGTGACCATACCATTACTATTTCAGTTGAAAATAGCATATTAGTTAAACTGTCTGATCACATGAATATACCATTAAATAAAAACAGTTGGTCTCTATGTCTGCTAGCGCTGTGGATAGAAAAAAAAACTTTTATGGCAACCATTTTGTACGCCATCTTGGTTACAATTCATTTAGTAAGGGTTTTCAATAAAATGTGTGGTATGGAACATTTTTATAACCTAAAAGTCGAGGTTTAAAAAAAAAAAACTGGCATATTCCATCCAATAGATGCTCCCAAACCAGTGAATCTCAACATAGATGGCGGCCATTTTGAAAAATAGCCGCCATCTTGGATTTTCAGGTGGCCAGCGCCCTTTTCTAAGAGAGCGTAGTCTTAGGAATGTTTGTGCCAAATTTCATGCTTGTTTCACTATCTGAACGATTTTTACAGCAATCTGCTGCACTATAAGGGGGGTAGTACCGTTAGTGGACCTCATGCGGTGCACTATAGGAATTACTTTAGGTTCTTTGCAGCCTCCTCTTAGGCCCCTAGCTGCAACCCACTTCATTCCTTTCACTGTACCTCCTTTCATATTCTCTATCTTCCATCTTACTTTCCTCAACCCTCTCCTAACAATTGTTTCATGGTGCAACTGCTGTGAGGTTTTCCTCCTGTTACACCTTCAAACCTATCTACTCTCAGTTCCCTATCAGTGCTGGATGACCTCGTAGGTCCCGGCGCTTGACCTTTGGTCTGAACTTTACATTCCATTTCATTCATCACAAAATCACTCTAGAGAGAACTACCTACAATTACTCCTAGAGTTCTGTTGGACATAATATATATTTCAACCAAGGTAGTATATATGCGCTACGATTGATGTCAGTTCTGAAATCGGTTTTACTCTGTTTTTTTTTTTTTTTAAGCCTGTCGTGGCGTTGTGTTCTTCTTTTTTGAAAAGTCTAGGCTTCAGGAAAGATTTCTCCATGCAACTTCCTGGAAATCGATTCCGCTAAATCAGAGAAACGAAGGATGAAGGACCAGTGGAACCAGGTGCCTAAAATACACCGGACAATGAAAACAGTTTTTATTGCATCATTTTGTTGTTTATTTTGATGCAACTTCACCATATCTTTCCTGAACTCTGAATTTTTTAATTCGCACCCCTTAAGTGACAAAAAAAGTTTGTTCGGTGCAATCGAGTTTTCTGTATAGCGTATAATTAAGGCCACCGAAAATAGATCTATCTTTCGGTGGTCTCGGTATAATGCTGTATGAGCCGCGGCCTATGAAACTTTAACCACGACCCTCTGGTGGCCTAGCCTATATCGTTCCCTGAAGCACGATTATGGATAACTTTAACCTTGAATGAAATGAAAACTAATGAGGCTAGGGGACTGCGGTTTGATATGATTGATGAGTGGAGGCTGGAGGATCAACATACCAATTTGCAGCCCTCTAGCCTCAGTAGTTTTTAAGATCTGAGGTCGGACTGAAAAAAAGTGCGGACAGAAAAAAGTGCAGACTAAATAAAGTGCGGACGGACAGACAAAGCCGGCAAACCGTTTTCTTTTACAGAAACCTAAAAAAACAGAACGCCGAAATAGGGAAATAGGAAGAGATGTGACTTTGGAAAGAGAGCGCAGTAATACCTCTTGGAGAGTTCAGAAAGCTGGAAAACAGGAAAGCAAAATGTTCTAGAGAAAGGTTCAGTCGCCCGAACTTTTCTTCCCCAATTTCATTTTCCTTTTCCTGTGGGACAGGAAGGAAAACACTGGCTGGGACAATTTTCTTTTACGGAATCAAAAAGATCTTACTGGCTGACTTTGCTTATGAAATTTGGAGGCACGCTTTTAGTTCAGCCAGGCCACGAAATCATTGATCAAGAGAGAGAGAGAGAGAGAGAGAGAGAGAGAGAGAGAGAGAGAGAGAGAGAGAGAGAGAGAGAGAAGAGAGAGAGAGAGAGAGATGCATGAAAGAAGGAATAAATAATTTAACTTAGGATATAGTTAAAACCCAGTATTAACTAAAGCGAAAAGCTCTATTAACTGACAATGTGGAGTTTGATAATTTTCACTTTTTTTACTTGGAATTGGCATAAGAACTGCAGGATTCGTAGGGACCCAGGTGTTAAATTTATGAAAGAAATGTTCTTTTTGTTGTTAAATAATTAATTATTTTTAGAGTATATATATATATATATATATATATATATATATATATATACACACACATATATATGTATATATATGCATATATATGTATATATGTGTTTGTCTGTGAGTGTAGGAAGATTTACGCCAGTGCAAATCTCTTTCTCAACCCAAACATCTGAAGACTCATTGTATCGTTGAGAGAAACTCGAGTATCATCGGAAAGGCGAAGGAGCTCATATATTTTGACAACGTCTCTGTCATTGGAGTTTGCCCGAATCTCCTTTATGGTATCTAAAACTCACAAGATATTAAAAAAAGATAAAAGAACGAATCTTCTCAATGAAGCCAATTTCATTACACCAAGATTTGCTTTCCTTTTTCGTAAACACTTACCAGATTTCATATTTCATATCCTCCGAAACAGCAGCCACGAAGTTTCTAGCCTTCTCCGAGGCTTGAGATTTGCTGCGATTGCGGAAATATTGCTTTCACGGAGTAGGTTTGAGGAGCCTTGAGCGCGAGGTGTCGCTCGGTTATAAATCTCTTAATATTCAGAGAATTCTGGGCATCTGTCATTCCGCCATATTGTCTTTCTCGAGCGCTGTTACGACGCCGCTTCTCTTCTTTGATTTGACCTCCGATGAAATCTTTCATCCATCTGCTCTGGATCCCCGTAGAGGGGTATTGCCGTCAGTGCACCTCAGAGGCGCACTGTAGGCATGAATTAAGGTTCTTTGCAGCTTCTCCTTTATTATACCTCCGTTCATATCTCTCTCTCTCTCTCTCTCTCTCTCTCTCTCTCTCTCTCTCTCTCTCTCTCTCTCTCTCTCTCTCTCATCATACTTTCCACCCTCTCCTAACATTTGTTTCATAGTGCAACTGCTTTGAGGTTTTCCTCCTGTTACATCTTTCAAACCTTTCTGCTCTCAGTTTCCCTTTCAGTGCTGAACGACCTCGTAGGTCCCAGCGCTAGGCCTTTGGCCTAAATTCTATATTCTGTTCTATCCTGTTCAAAAGACTGACCTGACGTCTGCGAGGCTCAACCACCAATTGGGGGCCTTTTTCTCCCTCAGGGTGTTCAAACCGCTTCCCTTCGCTTTCCTCTGCCTTGAGATATGATGCATTAGAAACCCAAGCCATGTTGCATTTCCTAAACAGCAGTGTCCAAGTAGTACGTGTGTGTGTGTTTGTGTGTATTCTTGAAACTTCAGGCTTCCAGCTATAGCAACGAAGAGTCTTAGGAAAACAGTGAATCGAGTTCAGTACCAAAAATAAAAATGAGGTTAAATTGGACCTGTCAGCTGGGAAATCTTCGAAAGGAGTTGACGAAGCCTGAGACAAAAATGTACCGTGTAAATAGAGTCTGTACAGCCAAAGCACAAGTCACTGCCGGAATCAACATCATTTTTTCGCGACAACAAAATTACCTCCAGGACAGAAACTGGGAACTCTCATTTCTGTCAGCTGTTCCGAGAGAGAGAATGCAAATCACTTGCATTAACTTCAAGTGAAAAATAACATTATTAATTGGAAGTGGGAAAAAAAGCTAAAACATTTTATGTTCCCGCGATTTTCCTGACTGACATTGGCAGAGCAGTCATGATAATAAGTAAAAATAAAAAATCCACAATGATGTATAGCCTATGAGTAAGACTGTATTTATAAAATTAAAAAAAATATCAAAATTGGAAGCTTTCGACCGTTTACACGACTGTCCTTCAGCCAACTGAATGAAAATACACGTATTTCTTAAAAAGTATTGAAGTTGACGAATTTCTGTAACAGTCTGGGGAAACATTGAAAGGTTCTTCTATTTTTTCCCAGACTGTTACAAAAATTCGTCAGCTGTTAACTTTTAAAGAAATACAAGTATTTTAATTCAGCCGGATGAAGAGGACCGTCGTGGAAAGCTCTCACTTTGATCATTTTTGTATTCTGATAAATACAGTCTTACTCACAAACATAATTCTAGATTTTATTTTAATTTAATATTACGGGTTACAGTATAGTGATGCACCACAGATAAACAGTTAGGATGTTCTGCTCTGACATATATATCAGGGTTTCCTGCTATCTGACAGGAGGGCGAGGAACAGTAGCAGTTGACAGCCAGTTTGCTGTAAACTTCTTCCATGCTCAGTTTTATCACTGCAATTAGGAGAACAGTTTAATGATTTAATAAGATTGCTGGCGTCTCCTGAAATTCAGGAGTATCGGTTTGATTTTCTTTTCACCCCACATTTATGCATTTATTTTATTTATTTATTTATTATTTATTTTTTCATTTGTTTGCTTGTTCATTTATTTATTCATAAATTTATTTTATTATTTATAATTTATTTATTTATGTATTTATTTATTAACTTATTTATCACCTTTTCCTATAACTTGCCTCTCTCTCTCTCTCTCTCTCTCTCTCTCTCTCTCTCTCTCTCTCTCTCTCTCTCTCTCTCTCTCTCTCTCTCTCTCTCTCTCTCTCTCTGCAGGCTGATTTCCCTTTGAGTCCTGTTGGGTTTATAGTCTGCTGGAAGAAAGAAAAGAGAAACCTTCACATATTATTGACCATGTTTAATGACTACATGAAGTCAGTCTATATAATAACTGCAGTTCCTCAGTTTGCCTAAACAGTGTTGCAGTAATCTATGCGCGCAGTAAAGTAATGACTTCCTTAATGTAATAATATATGAATCCTCTGTTACATATTTATAAACGTATGCAGGGACTCATTAATAATAATAATAATAATAATAATAATAATAATAATAATAATAATAATAACAAAACTTCAGTAACTTAAATGTTGCTTCAATAAAGAAAAACCCACTTTAGAATTAAACACTATGAATAAATCGTAATTCTCAAATCACAAACTCTCTCCCGAGATATGACGGATTATCGCTCGAACCTCAAAGGTAAAACTTTAGCGACTTAAATTTTGCTACATTAAAGGAAAACAGATTTTGAAATTAAAGACCATGAATATATCCTGACTCTCAAACAACACACTCTTTCTCCCGAGGTATGACGGATTATATTACCGCCCAAAAGCGACAGCATTGCGGAAGACAAAGGTGGCGAGAATCCAGATTAATGATTTTCCTTCAGTCTGACAAACCCCTTCTTTGTTCAGTCTAATTAAGTCTCATTATCGACGGGGTGGAATTGAAAAGATGCTCTTCTTCACAGAGAAATTAGCTCGAGCAATGAATGTTTTATAATAGCTGTACTTTTTACGGCTCACACAAAGGTTCGGTAATAAGTTAATGTTAGTTGCGTGAAGCTTCTCTTAGAAATGAATAAATCTCTTGTTTTCACAAAGGGAAATTGGCTTTTTAATACTGAATCAGGTATGACTGGAAATCTAAACATCGACGGAATTACCTGCTGAGGAGATAGATAGGAGTGCATTGCAATGCTTATGCATATGCATTGCTCACTAGGACTTGTAGGCGCCGTGATACAAAGTGCTTATCAAAAAATGTTTCATAACTCTTATAATTCATTATATAGGTATGTATATACATATATATAATATATATACTATATATATATATGTATGTATGTATATATATATATATATTATATATATATATATATATATATATATATATATATATAATGTCTGTTCCTGTCGCTTGCACGTATCGCAAGCAAAAATAATTTAGTATTGCATTTCCATAAAATAATGATCCACGCTCGAATGAGGACTTTCATAGAAGCAAAAGGAAGCCTGTAATAGTCGTCAGCCATTGGTAATATAAAGATTCCAACCTTCCAGGAATATTCCAAGAGTATTCTCTTCTCCCTGGATCTTATCCACTCAGCGGGGAAACATTTTGGCTTCTAATCAAATATTCATAACTATGGGTGGCCCAGCGGGGTCGTACGTTTTCACGAGAATGCAATATAGATAACACACAGCACTCTCATGCTGTAATGTATACTGTTATATTTTTATGTGTGTAATATTTGTATATTTATGTATTAATTTATATATATATATAGATATGTTTATATATATATATATATATATATATATATTATATATATATATATATATATATATATATATAGATATGTTTATATATATATATATATATATATATATATATATATATATATATATATATATATATATATATATATATATATATATATATATATATACAGAGAGAAAAGAATTTGGAAGAATTTCTCTCCTTTGATGATATTTATCACAATGATATTCGATTTTTTTTTATTATCTACGTTTTCTTACTAAGAAACTTCGCCTTGTACTGTGCAGTACATCATTCAAGTTATACAGTGTTTACAAAAATACTGGTACAGTCCATTGTTGAAATATTAGGTGTATATTTTATTCATAGGTCTCTTGTGCTGCTCATTTTTCCTCTTTGTAGTAATTTGGTTTGCTGTATATACATTTGCATATGCAACATATGCATAAATTTCCAAAAGTATAATAGAAAGGTTTCCTGAAAATAGTTAATATGATAATCAATTTTCCTTCAAAAGACAAAGAACTTGACAAACTTTATCTCTAAGAACAAATCTATTAGAAAGTCGAGAAATCTGTTATAAAAAAATAAATAATAGAACAATCAATTTCCCTACGAAAAACTCAGAAGTTGGCAGAAGTTGGTAGATGTTATCTCTAAGAACAAATCAATGAGGAAATCAAGAAATCTGTTACGAAAAACAACTAATAGAACAGTCAATTTCCCCATGAAAAAACTCAGATGTTGATAGATGTTATCTCCAGGAACAAATCTATTAGAAAATCGAGGAAATGAATAATAGAACAATCAATTTTCCTACGAAAAAAAAACACAGAAGTTGACAGATGTTATCCCTAGGAACAAATCTGTTAAGGAAATTGAGAAATCTGATATTAAAATAAGCAATAGAACAACAAATTTCCCTACGAAAAAAAATTCTGAATTTGACAGATGTTATCTTTAGAGACAAATCTATTAAGGAAATCGAGAAATCTGTTATAAAAAATAAATAGTAGAACAATCAACTTCCTTACGAAAAAAACTCAGAAGTTGACAGATGTCATCCCTAGGAACAAATCTATTAAGGAAATCGAGGACAACCCCACTGTTTCCACAACAGTGTCGAGAACGAGGGGAAAAGATTGCCTCCCGGAAAACTCCGGTCACATTTTATCTCTGGCCCAATCAGGTCAGAAAGGCGATATGTCAAAGTCAGCAGGAAACCAATTGGATCACAAACTTTTCTAAATTGCCCCTGACTTCTTCGATTGTTGTTCTGGAGAATCTGTAATCCCGGGGCTTAGAAAGAAAGCAGTTTTCTATGCGCTCTCTGACGCCTTTGAAGTTGTTTGTGGAGGGGGGGGGGGAGAATTCTGTTTTGATGACAGGCGATCATAATGCATTCTCTTTTTACTCTATTGTACTCTACTATATCTTGTTTGCATCGTGGTCAAGAGGGGTTTTGCAACTTATAAATTTTTTCTTTATGATTTTCCTGATATTATTATTATTATTATTATTATTATTATTATTATTATTATTATTATTATTATTATTATTATTATTATTATTATTATTTATTCAGAGTAGCATGAGTCTTGAAATGGAGAAACAAATCCACAGTTATTTATTTTTGAATATATTTGTACTAATGCATAACTGAAGATTTGTTTCTCTATTATTATTATTATTATTATTATTATTATTATTATTATTATTATTATTATTATTATTATTATTATAAAAAAATACTAGCGTGAGTCTTGAATTCGAGAAACAAATCCACAGTTATTTACTTTTCAATATATTTGTACTAATGCATAACTGGATTTGTTTCTCTATTATTATTATTATTATTATTATTATTATTATTATTATTATTATTATTATTATTATTATTATTATTCAGAAGATGAATCCTATTCACCCGGAAGAAATCCACACGGGCCATTGACTTGATATTCAAGCTTCCAAAGAATATTATGGTGTTCATGAGAAAGAAGTCACAGAAGGTAATAGGAAATACTGAGAGAACATATCAGTTATTAGAAAAGTAAAAGTGAATTAACAAATTAATTAGTAAATAGCTAAGAATGTAAGTAAATTATCCAAATTCAAGGAGAATTGTAGATAGAAGGCACCTGAGTGATTTTCTAACTTCGTAAACCTGGAAACATTCCGAGAAATCTGACGGCAGTCTGTTCATGATCACAACGAAGCTATGAATGTATTTCACAGCGAAAACACAGTTTTGAGCCAAATGTAGCTTTCCTTGGTACTGCAGAAAGACTTGAGGGTAATTCCACTGTAGATGCGATGGAAAATATATTAAAAATTATCCCAAGAGTCTGTCGGAAGCATTTCTAAACGGTAATCTGATCACTAGGGTGGAAAAGACGAAGTCGACTTTAGCTAATGATCAGGTTTTTAAAAATGTGTCCAAGAGAAGCCTTCCAAAAGTTTTCAAAACTAACGCACTCTGCTGAACTGCAATAAAGTTGATATACAGTGCATCGATAACCCTCGTAAATGATAATCTAACTCGTAAACCTAAGCCATACGGATGAGAGAAAGAGCCTATCAATCTGGTTTTAGCGCTATTTTTCACGATTCCCAGCTGTGAGAGAATTCGCCGCGCCATTTAGATGGCAGGCATCATAATGATAATCCATCCCATTGGGCAGTAACATCTGCAAATGGGGAAAAATATTAGTGAATATTGGTATTATACTCAATATAATTATTCTAAACTGTTGCAGGATTAATAAGTAAAAATCCATAATTATGTATATGAGAAAAGCTGTATTTATCAAAATACAAAAATTACTAAAATTATCTTGAGTTGGCTGAAGAGTTCCGACACCGACGTGCAAATGGTCGAAAGCTCCCGTTTTTAATCAATTTTGTATTTTGATAAATACAGCCTTGCTCATATGCATAACTGGACTTTTGCTTATTACTTCCTGTCACAGTTTAGGTTATATGATCACCCCTGAGAAAGAGGTTGGGAGGAGGACTTTGGTCTTGCCACCACACGTGAGAGTTCGGAGGTTTCAATCATTTCTCTGGAGAGCAGAGATTGCTTAATCGTTATGTGCATTCATTAGTTCAAGATTATTTATTCGCTGTTAATTTTAGGTAGATGCAATCTCATGAGTGTTGTTGTTTTCATGTATTTTAGGTTCAAAATAATTTGGTTTTTTGTTTTTTGTTTTTTGGATGTTTTTCTCGTTTGAAAAAATTAAATCATTTTTGCTCATTACCAGGTTCATATCTCCAAGGGAATTACTTTAGAATAGTTCGAGTTCCTAAGATTAATTATTGTTTATCCCATCCCTCACCTATTCATATTTTAAATGCTTCCTTCATAGAAAAACATTCACTTCTTTACGGAAGTATCTACACATATATTAAATACTTGTAAAACTCAATGAATGAAGACCAGACAACAAAGAAATATCCCTGGAAGAATGTAACACTTGACTGGCGTAAGGGGCCAAACTATATCAAACATAATTTTCCCGGAAAATCTGACATCACTTGATGTCGACAGAGGAGCCTCGGAAACTTAGAGTGGAATCCGATAAACCGATGAAAGGCTGCCCACGACAGTAGTTGTGGTGGAGGATGTGTTCAATTGATCGTAGCATGTTTACAGACCCCCGAAAGAGCGTGCGCCTCACGCGGTCCACTGTAGGCATTACATAAGGTTCTTTGCAACGTCCCTTCGGCTCCTAGCTGCAACCCCTTTCATTCTTTTCACTGTACCTCGATCCATATTCTTCCTTCTTCCATCTTACTTTCCTCAGCCTTCTCCTAAATTATTTCACAGCGCAGCTGCTTTGAGGTTTTCTTACTGTTGCACCTTTAAACTCTTTTTACTCTCAGTTTCCCTTTCAGCGCTAAAAGACCTTATAGGACCCAGCGCTTGACCTTTGGCCAGAATTTTGTATTCCATTCCATTCCCTAATAATTAGGAGAGAAGTGACCGATTATAGCTTTGAGAAATTTAGCGTCATTCATGAATGAGATAAAACTGAAAAAGTTGTAATGCGAGGTATTATTGCGTATATGGCAAATGACTTTTACACAATTAATTCTTCTCTTAATATCCTTCTCTACAGATATATTAGTGGTTATATAACGCCGAAACTACGTATCTAATGGGTTATTACTAATTATAAGCCACTTGAAAGAGAGCATTTATCTCTGAAAGCACTGAAATATTACATAGTTGAAAAAGCATCATCCAAATTAGCTGCTTATCAGCAGTATGGTTAACACAATGTCGAAAATCAACAATAGCTTTATTTATTATCATGGTCAGTACTTTTTGTAATGAAATTAATACCTCTATTTTTTATGATTAGAATTTTTTTTAACGTAATTCTTCCTCAGTAATTTAGGTATAAGGTAAAATATTCCTCTCCCATCCATTCACGAACTTAAATATCGATATAATTACTACCACAAAAGCAGTTTTCCGGCTGAACAACCGTAATCAAGGGCTGAGCTCGTTCAGCAGTAAATGGAGTTTATTTCTCTCTGTCTGTCAGAGCAATTACACAGTTGAACGATACGGCAAAAGGAAATCTATTATGCGGCGTTAGTTACATCCCATTGACCCCTCGGTCTGAGCCGCCAGAATTCTCTTGCACAGATAACATAACGCGTAACAAAGGACACTGATGACGAAAATAATTTCAGTGGTAGACTCTCTCTCTCTCTCTCTCTCTCTCTCTCTCTCTCTCTCTCTCTCTCTCTCTCTCTCTCTCTCTCTCTCTCTCTCGTTTCTTTCTTTTAGCTTATATGTGGTGAGATTCCAATGTTACTTAAAATTTACTTTATCTAATATAAAAATAACTTTCTCTCTCTCTCTCTCTCTCTCTCTCTCTCTCTCTCTCTCTCCTCTCTCTCTCTCTCTCTCTCTCTCTCTCTCATTTCTTTCTTTTAGCGTGTATGTGGTGAGATTCCAATTTCACTTGAAACAGTGATATTATCTAATACTAGCAAAATAGCTTTCTCTCTCTCTCTCTCTCTCTCTCTCTCTCTCTCTCTCTCTCTCTCTCATTCTGTTCCTTCAACTTATATATAGCGAAATTCCAGTTTTACTTCAAACTGAGATATCTAATATGAACAAAATAACTCTCTCTCTCTCTCTCTCTTCTCTTCTCTCACTCTCTCTCTCTCTCTCTCGTCTCTCTCTCTCTCTGTCTCCTCTCTCTCTCTCTCTCTCTCTCTCAAAGAAGTGGACAAAAGTGGCCATAACTAGCTTTGTTTTGATTTCAAAAAAGGGGTGAGGGAAGTCATTCGTACCACAAATTTAAAAGATAAAATCATCGTTGATAGATATTCATGGCCCCATTTCTTGTCGTTGGCGCCATTACTAATTCCATTTTGTGAGGTTTAGAAGATTGTCAGGCCAAGCACTGAGGCACTTTCAGCCACTCAGCGCCTAAGACCGATAAAAGGGCGTTAGAGTGGTTGGACAGCAAGATAAGAAAGATCCAGAAATTGAAAGAGATGAAGGACAAGGTTCTAAGGTGGAGAGTATTTAACAGTACCACGGAGAATGGTTAGAGTTGTTGGACAGCAGTAATGTGAAAGGCATAAAAGTGGGGCCGAAGTGACGCTGCAAACACGCTTTAGTAATGCCTACAGTGCACCACGTGACTTTTAACTCCGTGGGGGGCTAGTGTCGTCAGTACACCTCACGCAGTGCACTGTAGGCATTACTTTCTAAGGTTCTTTGCATTGTCCCTTTGGCCTCTAGTTTCAACCCCTTTTATTCCTTTTACTATACCTTCGTTCATATTCTCTTTCTTCCATCTTACTTTCCGCCTGCTTCTAACTGTTGTTTCATGGTGCAACTGCGAGGTTTTTCCTCCTGTTACACCTTTCAAACTTTTCTTTTCTCTCAATTTCCCTTTCAGTGCTGAATGACCTCACAGGTCCCAGCGCTTATTGAATAAGACTTTAGCCTTAACCTTACATTCCTATTCCCATGACCTTCAAGAAGGAAGTCCATTGCTCCTTCCACATTACCCCTTGTGTTTTTGCGTGCGTGTTTTGCGTGGGTGTTTTTGCGTGTGTAAAATCAGACGATAAAAAGAAATAGATAAGGAGATGGACAAGGAAAGAGCAGAGATCTATTTTCGGTGGTGGTGCTTCGTGGCAGGATGAGCGAGAGTCCATCCTCTTTACAGAGGTCAGGCCATCTCGAGCGTAGCATGAACCGGATGTAAGAAGATGAAAGAAAAATCCAACAGCATCCGCTTGAGAGGAATCCTGCTAGAAAACTGAAGAAGAAGATATTATGGACAGAGGATTTTATGTTTCTTTTTTTCTCGTGCAAAGCCTACCTCCACTCATCTCTTTGTAACATGAAGTGAGAAGTACATTGCCGGCAGATTTCTCTGTTCCTTTCGATAAGCTTAGCAAAATGCAGGCTTGAGACTTTTCATTCTAGATATTCAGGAGTGGAAACCTTAGCACTTATTTACTTTTGGACCTTGTTTCACTAATATTCCTCACCATTTTTCCCGTTCCTCAACACTCGAACAGTTAAACACTGAAACACGACCTCAGTTGTTACAAATGTCCTGAATCACTTTCCTGTGAACCCAGATATCTCTCTCTCTCTCTCTCTCTCTCTCTCTCTCTCTCTCTCTCTCTCTCTCTCTCTCTCTCTCTCTCTCTCGTCTTCTAAAGTTTCTTTTTTTATTTTCAGACTCCGTTGTTGAGACTCTATTTCTTACATTTTATCCTATTTATTTATTAATTAGTTAATTAATTTCATTTTATTTTTAATAAGTGATCTCTTCTTTCTGTATTTCCCATTACCTTCTGTTACTTCATTCTAATGAACGCCTCATTCTTTGGAAGCTTGAATTTCAAGTCAGTGGCCCCTTTGGTGGGCTGGTTCCATATTAATAGGGTTCATTGTCTAATAATAATAATAATAATAATAATAATAATAATAAAATAAACCAGTGTATACTTTCGTTTGACATTCAGTAGCTCCATGGTATAATTGCAGCATGTTACCTTAATTGCAAGAAATACCTTCCGTTTCTTCTTTTCGCCAGCAAACAAAACTCTTGGAACACTTTTTAAGGTATTACACTGTTTATAAAGAGTTGCGGCTTTCAATGTTTCGTAATAAATTTAGCATCCCTATTTTTCACGTTTATGAAAAATTATATTAATTTTTAACATGATACAGTTGTAGAACACCTGTTTATAAAGAGTTGCAGCTTTCGATTTTTCTTTTATTAGCTAATTTCACGTTTATGAAAGATTATATCATTTTTAACATGATACATTTATAGAATAGTAAGCTACTTAACCTGTCATCCCATCGAAAAAAAACTTTAGCGAGAAAAAGTGCGAACATAGTGAAAAACAAAAACATATCATCAACGATTTCCAAAGCCAGTCTGTCTGTCCACTTGGGGCTGAATTCGAAAGCAGAGACCGGAAGTGGCGGCAGAGACCAGCCCGGAAATGGCTCTGCATAAACCGGAAGCATTCCTTTGAAAACAGAATCCTTTTGCACAACAGCAAGCACGAAATCTCTAGTCCAGTGGTTGGACCTGAGCTCTGATGAGAATCATAATCAGAAAATGGTCAGAAAGACAGACAGTCAGACAGACAATCAGAGAGAGAGAGAGAGAGAGAGAGAGAGAGGGGGGGGGGGAGGGAGGGATTGAATTCTGACGAGGATAATCAGGAGAAGATGATGAGAGAGAGAGAGAGAGAGAGAGAGAGAGGAGGAGAGAGAGATGAGAGAGAGAGAGAGAGAGAGATGGGTGTTAATGAGGATAATCAGGTAAGGATAAGGGATAGACTGCAATTTTTTCAGACTGAGAAAGAGAGAGAGTTGAGTTCTAATGAGGATAATAATCAAAAGATGATGAGAAAGACAATCTGACAGATAGACTGACAAAGAGAGAGAGAGAGAGAGAGAGAGAGAGAGAGAGAGAGAGAGAGAGAGTGAGAGAGAGAGAGGGGGGACCGGTGGGGAGAGAGAGAGAGAGAGGACCCATTCCCCGAAGCCAAAAGAAGCCCGGAGGAAATTCGGGCGGAACGTGCAGCGTGAAAGGCAGCCACCAGCCATAAATGTCTTTAAGCTCCATCGACTTGATTGCAACGGAGAGAGTAGAGATATACCAGAACGTGGGAATCCTGGAACGGGAATCATACTGGGAATTGTTCCTTCCTGTGGAGAACATAAATGAAAAAGGGCCACTTCTGGGTGTGTCTTGATATATATACATAGACACGTTATATATATATATATATATATATATATATATATATATATATATATATATATATATAATTTTCAATCCAGATCCATTATCCTAACTAGTATTAGTGAAAATCCACAGAAGACCTGCAGTTATTGTCTTTACGTCTAGCAAGATCCTAAGAAATGTTGTATGGTCGAAATCTTTCTTACGTAAAAGGGAAACTCGCCCACATTGGCTCCATCATATTAAGTAAGTTTGTGCTTAGTACTTGTGTAACTCGGTAATGTGGGATCTGTTACATCACCCACTCGGAATCTACTTAGGCTTCCAAAAGACAAAAAGAAACATCACTGCTTCTCTGAAATAATTCTTGTTCAGGTATTGTGGGGTGTACGTCTGAGCATTTTATTTGAAATGGGCAACTGACTGATATAAGCCTTGATGATATAACCAATAATCAGACTCACTGTAAATGGCTTCCGTTATTTGTTCAGATTTTTGTGGTTACCCCTTAATCCTAAATCCCGTAGGGTGGCAGTGCAATCAGTGCACCTCATGCGGTGCACTGTAGGCATTACTTCAGGTTCTTTGCAGCGTTCCTTCGGCCCCTAGCTGTAACTCCTTCCATTCGTTTTACTCTGTCTCCGTTCATATCCTCTTAATTCCGTATTATTTCCCTCAACCTACTCCTGACAATTGTTTTATAGTGCAACTGCGAGGTTTTCCTCCTGTTACGACTTTCAAACCTTTCTACTCTCAGTTTCCCTGAATGACCCTGCATGACCTCCGAGTTCCCAGCGCTTGACCTTTGACCTAAACTTTATATTACATTAATTATATATATATATATATATATATATATATATATATATATATATATATATATATATATATATATATATATATATATATATATATATATATATATGATACCATTCTGGTACTTCTAAATCTATCTCGCCAAGTGACGCCCAATACTCTTCTTGAAACTTTATTCTCAAATCGACCCAATCCTTCAGGTATAGTTTGGTTGACAAATAACATGTTTCATGATCTCATAGAGCTACAGATCCTAGTGGGAAGGTTCAATCTTAAATTCTCGAGCATTATCATCAGGCCGTTTGATTTCCAAGCGTAACTGAATCCTGCGAGCTAGGTTTTCATGCTTTCTTTAGGCGCCTGCAAGCGTCAAAACTCCATTCAGCATCAAATGCAAAGCTTTGGAAAGAAAGAGCATGAAGGAGATAATGGGTAATATTCTCCATCCTGACCCCTCTCTCTCTCTCTCTCTCTTCTCTCTCTCTCTCTCTCTCTCTCTCTCTCTCTCTCTCTCTCTCTCAATATAAATGTAAATGAAGCATTTCATCGTTGATACTTGGAAGACGAGTGGGATAATGGTACCAAGATTAAAAATCCAAGGCCACGCAGCAGACGAATATCGCTTCAGGTCATTCTGTTCATTCAGATTAATTAGTAGTGTGTAATTAAATTTCTTGAATTCAAGTTCAGTGTAACGATGACGGATCATGAATCTATAAAACAACAAAATCACTGTGCCTTCAGATAATCGTGATTAATTAGCTCACAATGCAAACTGTTTACCATCATGGAGGGACTTTTCAGCCAGAGTTAGGTAGGTATCTTTAAAGTCAAGTGAATACATTTTTTTGTAGCCTTCCGATGACGACCACTAACCCCCTACGGAGGTTAGTGGTCGTCTGTGCACCTCATGCGGTGCACTGTAGGCATTACTTAAGGTTCTCTGCTGCGTCCCCTCGGCTGCAACCCCTTTCATTCCTCTGACTGCACCTCCGCTCGTATCCTCTCTCCTTCATCTTGCTTTCCACCCTCTCCTAACAATTGTCTCACAGTGCAACTGCGAGATTTTCCTCCTGTTACGTCTTTTCAAACCTTTTGCTCCCAGCTTCACGCTTAGCGCTGAATGGCCTCATAGGTCCCAGCGTTTGGTCTTTGTCCTAAATTTGATATTCCATTCCGTTCCAATGACAACTTTGTCTCAAAATTACGATTATACCCACGACTCTGGAATCAGCCAAGAAATAAGGATGTGACTCAGCAGGATTGTGGGACACTTGTTTTCTGTACGTATTACATTGTCTAGGGATCTTCAATGATATCATAAATGCGTATGGATGCTCATACCTGCGCTTATTCTAACTTATGTAAATTTGATTATTATTATTATTATATTATTATTATTATTATTATTATTATTATTTAGTAGATGATCCCAATTCAAATGGAACAAAGCCACTGGGGCCATTGACTTGAAATTCAAGCTTCCACAAAATATGGTGTTCATTTAAAAGAAGTAACAGAAGGTAATGGGAAATACAGAAAGAGGAGATCACTTATCAGAAAAGTAAAAATGAATTGACAAATAAATAAATAAATAGATAAAAATGTAATTAAATTATCGAAATATAAGGAAAACTTGTCGTAAGTTCCAGTTGCCACACAACCTCAGGGAGACTGTTCCACAGTCCAACGGCCGTGAGGAATAAAGGAAACTCTGGAACTGAGAAGTTCGACAGCGACGCACATTTACTGCATATTGGTGCTTCTGCTGTTCAGCCGATCTGACCACAAAGAATGCTCATAAGAGCATATTCTAATACTTATGTTAGTTTAATACGTTTGCATATGTGATGTTCACTTAAGTGAAGTAATGAAATTCATAATGTAATTGCAGAACATCACCAACCCTCAGTTCAGAGGGGAAGCAAGACCTTAAGAGAGAAGAAAGAAGAAAGAGAAGCACCTCAGGAAAGAAAACACAGTCTTGTAGAAGAAGCCCCTGGCCAAAGTTGCCATCCACAAAACATGAGCCTGGTAGCGGCCTCTAAAGAGACTACGGAATTCAGCCTTGAGTGAATTATGGAACTGACAGGTACTCGGCATGAAAACGACACGTTTCTTTTGGAGAATTAGCTGAATAACCACGAACATGACATGTTTTCTTTTCGAGGATTTATTAGATAAATAACTGAAAAACTCGCATCAGTCACGGAGCGCACCGAAAGAGAATGTGTTTATTGTTTTTCTCCTTCTCTCCTGAAACGCTGGTGATCCACTCAGTCTGTACAAGGGTAGATAAAGAAGAAAGAAAAAATGCCAATGACGGCTATAACGAAAAGGAACTGACTAAGATCTGAAATATTTTTGTTTGTAATTCTTGTTGCTGTTGTCAGGGAAATATTCAAAGCATAAAGAAACAGATTTCTGAAACGAAAACTGGATATTCTCGTGAGACCACCAGCTTCGAAGATGACATGATTTTTCTGTGCTTGGAAATTCCACTCATCGAAAATTCTACCAATCGAAAGTTCCACCAATTTTAATTCTATATGTCTATCTATCTATGTATGTATCTATCTATTTCATTTCCTGGATGCATAAAGAGTTCAGTCAGGTGCAAATTTGAATCTAGTTAATTTTCTTATACTGGAAGGAAAAAACTAAACGAGAGAGAGAGAGAGAGAGAGGGGGGGGGGGGGAAGATGGAGAAAGAGACTGAGAGACAGAGAGACCAGTAGGAAACGTATAGGGGGACGAGACGGAGAGAGAACCCAGTAGGAAACGTAGAGAGAGAGAGAGAGAGAGAGAGAGAGAGAGAGAGAGAGAGAGAGAGAGAGAGAGAGAGACCAGCAGGAAACATTATAGGGGACGAGACGGAGAGAGAGACCAGTAGGAAACGTAGAGAGAGAGAGAGAGAGAGAGAGAGAGAGAGAGAGAGAGAGAGAGAGACCAACAGGAAACGAACGGAGGCAATGCAACCGACAGTTACAAAGTGTCCATATCTTCGAGATCTCTCATCTATCGCTGGATTCTTCTTCTCCGGGTAATGGCTGACCTGGAAAATCAATCTTTTTTCTTGATGGTAATTGACTTTTGAGTCAAGAGAGATGCTTCCCCCCCCCCCCCCCCACCAACTACAGTTCTCTCTGGGGGTGACCATTCACTCTTAAAGAGATTAATCTTAGAAATGTGTAAAAGGTAAGAATTTGCTGTCGAGCCGTGTGACACTGGAGGGCGAGTGGCCTCTCGGGTCACTTTTCACCTTTTTCCTTTTTACCTTTTCGTGAATTTTTTTTTATTTCTTTACCTTTTACGTTTTCATGTTTTTTTTTACCTTTTACCCTTTTAACTTTTAGTGAATTTTTTGTCTTTAACTTTTACCTTTTTACCTTTTTGAGAATTTTTTTTATTTCTTTACCTTTTACTTTTTCGTGATTTTTTTTGTCTTTACCTTTTAACCTTTTGCCTTTACGTGAATTTTTTTGTTTTTACCTTTTAACTTTTAGTGATTTTTTTATGTTTTTACCTTTTATCTTCTTGCCTTTTCTTGGTTTTATTTTTAAGTTTTCGGAAGGTGTCTTCGGCCAAGTACTAGTGGCGATTGCCTGGGCATCAAGCAGTTACCGCATTCACATCTCTAAGCAGTGGACGCACACAGTGGGATTAGGAAAAATTTCTGACTCCCATCAGGATCGAACCCCAGGTCTTTCAGTTGAAAGGCAAGGACGCTGCCAACAAAGCCACACAAGTCATTAAAGATTAAGGAACCTAAGTGCTACTGCACCTGAGGCTTTGCCTGAGTAGGCAAAAGTGCTGTGGTGTCCGAGTGGTTAAGGAGATGGACTCGAAATCCATTGGGCTGTGCCCGCACAGGTTCGAATCCTGTCCACAGCGGTCGAAAAACTTTATGATCTCTTTGGGCGACAGGTTCGAATCCTCTCGTTGGCGCCAAGACGAAAAGAGGTCTAATGTCTGTTAATGTGATCGATCATCTTTTCTGTACAATACTGTGAATGCATAAGAGATTGAGTATTTATGCTTGCACTGTCAATAAAGACTAACGTGAAGGATTAGGATATATTATTGCAATAATGTTTGTTGTCTTTATTCATTCTTATTCATTTTAGTAATTTAGAATATATATATACATACATATATATATATAATATATATATATATATATATATATATATATATATAATCTGCCATCTTATTTTTGGCATTCACGTGTGTATGCAGACTTAAACAATTTATTCATGTCGCAATCCGTATTAACAATATTCGTTTCCATTCACGTCTGCAAATGCAAGATTTTTGCATGACACGATTTTAGCCATGAGGCAAAATACATAAAACTTGCCTGGGCGCTTCTCATTTCTGCGGTGAACCCAAATCTCTTGCTTTTATGTCTGGTTTCCCTGACAACTGGTTACGCGATTGCGTAAGTAAGAGGGACGTCTTTATAATATATATATATATATATATATATATATATATATATATATATATATATATATATATATATATATATATATTTATATATATATATATATATATATATATATATATATATATATATATATATATATACATACACGCATATATATATATGTTATATATATAATGTATATATATGTATATATACATATATATATATATATATATATATATATATATATATACATACACTCATATATATATATATGTTATATATATAATGTATATATATGTATATATACATATATATATATATATATATATATATATATATATATATATATATATATATATATATATACTAAATGACTAAAATGAATAAGACTGAAGAAAGACAAACAAACATTATTGCAATAATATATCCTAATCCTTCACGTTGGTCCTTATTGACAGTGCAAGCATAAATACTCAATCTCTTATGCATTCACAGTATTGTACATAAAAGATGATCACATTAATATACACTAGACCTCTTTTCCTCTTGTCGCCCATGGCGTTATGGACTAAAAGTCACAGTGGTAATGTAGCCCATTTTTATCTTGGCTACAACTCAAGTGTGGAATTGTTTGCCTGGTGCCGTTGTGGGATCTCGTGTTCATTCCTGCACTCTCGTGACATCTTCTGAATTTCAGGTCTATCGGTTTTATTTTCTATTTCCTCATATTTTTTTTTCATTTATCACCTTTTCCTACAAGTGTGTGTGTGTCTCTCTCTCTCTCTCTCTCCCTACAGGCTGATTTCCCTTTGGAACCCTCTTGGGTTTGTTTTAGTGTAACTTTGTCCATAAGGGGTTGCAGCTGAAGATTATAATAAAGAAAGACAAGAAAGAAGTCTGCCTTTGCAACAAGGCACGATTACTTTTCAGATGCTCGCAAGGTTTGCTGCTTATGATCTTAAAGGAAGTGATTTTGGCTTCGCAGTT
>JANJGK010006518.1:0-7500 GCA_039081455.1 Macrobrachium rosenbergii
TGAAATTCAAATGTTCCCTTACAACTTTTTCGGAGCTCATGTATTGTACATTGCATAGCATAATAAACGGGATAGAGATCTCAATTATACTATAAGTTTGGACAGTTTCATCACGATCACGTACAAGCACACACATAGTGTGAGAGAGAGAGAGAGAGAGAGAGAGAGAGAAGAGAGAGAGAGAGAGAGAGAGAGAGAGCGAGCGAGAGAGACTGATATAAAAAAATGTTAGTCTTCACCAAATAACACAGCTGTTACGTGTATATTAAATAATATTTTTATGTAAGAAATTATCCAGCGATTAGACTAAATACCGTAAAAACAAACGTATGTACTGTATGTACGTATGTATGTATGTATGTATGTATGTATGTATGTATGTATGTATGTATGTATGTATGTATGTATATGCAAGTTAAAGTAGCGACAATGCTTGAAAATCTAATTCCATACAAGAAACAGAACACCAGCGCGAGGATCAGCCATTTTTTGTTATACCATTACTAGTTGGGTCGATTTAGATAGATGTATGTCGATCCCGGCCAGCAGTCGACCAAACTGTCAATGGGAACCATTCTTGACCCCAGGTTCCCATTGACAGGAAAAGACCTGGGAATGGTAATCTCATCTCTAGAGACTTGGAGCAAATCAGTAGGCCTTACTCATTAGTTGCAATTCTTTTCATGGGCGAATAGGTTTATGTATAACACAAACACACACACACACACACACACACACATATATATATATATATATATATATATATAATATATATATATATATATATATATATATATATATATATAAACAATGGAACCTGACTAAGTAAACCCATACGTTTGTCGAGAATAACGTTTCCAAACATAAAGAGATTCATTGGTACTGCTAGTGCTCATCCAAAGTATGTTATTTATTATTATGCTTCTTTTGTCATAAGCCATTTGCTCCCAGTCATGATAATTGCCCACCTACAGAGACTCTTCAACATGTTTAACATTACAGAATGACTCTGGAAGGTCACAAGGAAACGTCATCATAGAATCATGTCTGTGTTTGTTCATACCATTCACCTTAGCCATCTCCTCCATCATTTAATTTCTTCATTTTCTCATCCAGCTGGGAGATGAGAAAAATGGTCTCCACTTCCTGTGACCCATGTAAAGCGAAAGAACTATTTGATTTATTTTCCATTCTTAACGGAATCCATTTCCAATCGCAAGAGCTGTATATATGAGCTTTGTTACCTGACAACCTCAGCGTTACCCCTTGATGACGAAGTAACGGACCTCGCTTTAGTTCACAGTTGGTGTCGATATATTTGCTGAGAGATTGCTCGAGAGCTTTTAAGCTGTTCTCTCAAGAGGGTGCTTGAGTGTTTGTGCCAGCGCGAGAGAGCGTTTTTATTCGACTTTTTGTGTTGTACTTTACCCTTTCACTGCTTTTTTTTTCTACTACCGTTGTGCTGGCGCTGCTTATGTAGCCATTTCGCTGGGGAAAATAAGACCTTATTTAACCAGGTTGTTGATACTATGATTACCGCCTCTATGATCTGCAATCCGTTCACACTTACAAATGTCGTATACCAATGACCCTCGAAGCGTACACATTTTGTAAGCCCCCTTCTCCATCACAAGAAGGACGTTTTTAAAAATGCGAATCACCTAGAATTTCAGAATTACTTTACAAAATTTCGTTTAACAGTTACCTTTCGGACCAACATCACTATGGACAGTACTTCAAGAGAGGATTTGCCAACCTTAGATCCAAGCCTATTGAGTTTGGATCAGTGATTTAAAAATCTTTTTTTGAGACTTCGAGTTACTGAATTCATAATATCATTATTATAAGGTAAAATAAGATAAGAACTACCGTTCTAATATTTGACAGTACACAGGCACACACACACACGCACATATATATATATATATATATATATATATATATATATATATATATATATATATATATATATATATATATATATATATATATATATATGTGATTGTTTGGAAACAAGGATAGCTGTTGACTATGACCACGCGGCTTTCAAGAGTTATAAGTTGATATCGATCGTATTATTTAAGTATTCCTGGCCCAGACCTGAATTCACCGTCACAGGTTAGTGTACACGACATGCAGTTAATATCTCTCATTTTCACTAAAGTTGGGAGTTTTTTATTAATTTTTTAAAACTATTTTTATCTTAACCTATTTTTCAATGTCTTAAGGTAAATTATTATTATTATTATTATTACAGGTTTTGTTAAACAAAATGGCAGTTTCAACAGCATTTATTTTATATAATAGTAAACGCTCACCTCGTCTTATCAGTTGCTTTTCTTGCGCTGGAATGGTTGCAAGCAATTGACCAATATTCATATCCGGTGCACTAAACCACCGGATATGCTTGCAACCATTCCAGCGCAAGAAAAACAATTAATAAGACGAACTGAGCGTTTATTATATAAAATAAATGCTGTTGAAGCTGCCATTTTGTTTAACAAAACCTGTATTAAAGAAGGTCTTTTTCCTAATATTATTATTATTATTATTGAATATTATTGCTGCTTCAGCTGCATTTATTTTGTAGAAGACTTTTTCTATTTTCCTTATTGCGGACTTCTCTTCAGTGGAGGTGCGTGCTAACAGCTCGCCTATATCTGTCATTTCATGGGGGGAAAAGTCAAAATCTGGATTCTGCTTCTTTATATATTCTATACAGTTGGTTCTATACAATTGTTGCCGCGACGCGTTTCGACAGACTCTTCTGTCATTCTCCAGCGGGAGCTAGTAGAGGACTGGCAGATTGCATAGGTCCTTTTGAATTTATACACGGGCTTCAGCGGGGGTCATGGATGGCGAATTCTGATTGGTTGCAGTCAGCGAACTTCAAGCCAAATTTCTGCGGCGAAGCTCGATCCTGACAGATTTTCGCAACCTGGGAATGTCATTCATTCAGCGTTCCCATTGGCCTGCCGTTGCGTGATGTCATGCCGGCTGACATCATCGGTAGTTTGGCTGCTATTGGGCTGCGGATGAATGATGTCATTATGTACTCTTTCTGTCGTAGTCGGGGGATTGTCTCGAAGGGCGCCTCGCTCATCAGGGGCATCTCCATTCTCAGGGTTGTCGTTTTCAGGTATTCGTTGGATTTGGTGGGTGTTCTGCATTATTCTTCTTAAATTCGTGGGTAGGAGCGATGCCTCCTGCGTCGTATTCATTGTTGGTTTTCTCTCGGCAATGAGGAGCGCCTCTAGCAGGCGCAGACGTCGAGGGTCGGCGGCTCTCCCGATTATACTTATATTTTGTATAATACTGTCGCGGGAGATGGAAGTATTGTGAGTAGCACGGGCGTGGTCATGATGGCACCCTCCTGGGCGTGGCAGGAGATCCTTTTTGACAGACGCATCATGGTTAGCAAGAGAACCCCCTCAAGCAGAAGAACGTGGTCTACCAAATTGTATGTCCTGTCCGAGGATGCCCCGGCGCTTATATTGGCCATGACCACGATGCGTCTGTCAAAAAGGATCTCCTGCCACGCCCAGGAGGGTGCCATCATGAACCACGCCCGTGCTACTCACAATACTTCCATCTCCCGCGACAGTATTATACAAATATAAGTATAATCGGGAGAGCCGCCGACCCTCGACGTCTGTGCCTGCTAGAGGCGCTCCTCATTGCCGAAAGAAAACCAACAATGAATACGACGCAGGAGGCATCGCTCCTACACACGAATTTAAGAAGAATAATGCAGAACACCCACCAAATCCAACGAAATACCTGAAAACGACAAACCTGAGAATGGAGATGCCCCTGATGAGCGAGGCGCCCTTCGAGACAATCCCCCGACTACGACAGAAAGAGTACATAATGACATCATTCATCCGCAGCCCAATAGCAGCCAAACTACCGATGATGTCAGCCGGCATGACATCACGCAACGGCAGGCCAATGGGAACGCTGGAATGAATGACATTCCCAGGTTGCGAAGATCTGTCAGGATCGAGCTTCGCCGCAGAAATTTGGCTTGAAGTTCGCTGACTGCAACCAATCAGAATTCGCCATCCATGACCCCCCGCTGAAGCCCGTGTATAAATTCAAAAGGACCTATGCAATCTGCCAGTCCTCTACTAGCTCCCGCTGGAGAATGACAGAAGAGTCTGTCGAAACGCGTCGCGGCAACAATTGTATAGAACCAACTGTATAGAATATATAAAGAAGCAGAATCCAGATTTTGACTTTTCCCCCATGAAATGACAGATATAGGCGAGCTGTTAGCACGCACCTCCACTGAAGAGAAGTCCGCAATAAGGAAAATAGAAAAAGTCTTCTACAAAATAAATGCAGCTGAAGCAGCAATAATATTCAATAGAACCTGTTTAAAAGAAGGTCTGCTGCCAAATTATTATTATTATTATTATCTCCAACTTTGACGAAATTTTGCAAATACTGTAGGGTTTGTAATCACTTTACCAGATAATATTACCCCAACCTATTTTTCCTGCAAACAGGTCAATTTAACGACCAAAACCTGTATTTCTCCCTCCCTTTTCGAAACATGGCAGGCAGGTATTTTAGCATTGTTTTTATCTAGATGTCAGAAAGTATAATAGTTACAGGTATCTGTTCCTCCGAATCCTTGTCACTTGTCATTGTGCATTATTCAAGTTTGGTGGATGGAACCGTTGGTTTTTGGAGCGATAGGTATTTCACCCCCCTTCCATTTGCTAGAAAGCACTTTAAGATCCTCATAATCTTCTTTTTTTTATCTTTTATAATTATTTCGACATGCAAAAGTTTATCATAATCAGTGGATGAAAAAAGGTTTCTGTAAGTTATACGCTGCAATGATTACCTCTAATAAGAATTGACTCCGTCTGATGTCAAGTATTAATATCATCCCGTCATGAAATATACCGATGAAATGTATTCGATTATTATTATTATTATTATTATTATTATTATTATTATTATTATTATCATTATTATTATTATTATTATTATTATTATTATTATTATTATTATTTAGAACCGCAGATTCACGTTCGAGTAAAACTTGAAGTCTTATCGTTCTCGATATCGTATCTACTGTGTTTCTCTCTCTCTCTCTCTCTCTCTCTCTCTCTCTCTCTCTCTCTCTCTCTCACAGTTTTTTTTTTTTTTTTCAGGAAAAGACAGTGGTCCCCTTCCAATCTTATCAAAGCTTCCTGCACTTCTTGTATTCACTTCCCATCTGTTTTCTTCTTTATATTTCACCTTTAATCTCTCCCTTTGCATACAAGTATCTTTTTATTGACGTCCAATGCTTTCGTTGAAGTATGTGATTCTTTTTTTCTCTTCACCTGCTCTTTCTGGCACTGATGGAGAAGACGCTCTCAATTCGATTTTCATTGTAAAAATAAATATTTTTTTTATTTTTATTTTAATTCTTCTTTCTTTTCAATTTCTTTTTATTTAAAGGAATTAAAAATAGGTATTAGAATTTGCTGGATGGGTTGTGGTCGACCCCAGTTAAATGAGTTCTTCAGCTTTGTTCATGAGGATTAGATTAAAAAAAAAAATCTGAACTATTATCTGTCATTTATGGCAACATCAGTTTTCAGAGTGATCGAGTGAACTTTATGATTATTTCTGAATATATGGTTTGGTCCTTAGTTGCTGTAAAGTCACCCAGAGTTCTGGGATGACAATAAACTCAACATAATTGTCAACCATCGACCACTTTCTCATCCTGTGGTTAGGGATATATAGCCTACTGGTAGAATTATCAGTTTTACCCAGGTATCTTTAAGACTAACCGAATTTTCTTCTGCAAATAAGAAATTCAAAGCACATTTTTCAGTATTTAATCTTTCATCTTGTTACTGATATTTGAGCTGTTGATATCAGTTTTCCGTATCTCGCATCGCAGACCCGTTTGTCTTGTGGGCTCGGGTAAAATTGTATTCGATTTAATTTCCTTCGATCTTGTGATGTTAAATGTATTATACGAGTATATATATATATATATATATATATATATATATATATATATATATATATATATATATATATATATATATATATATACATGTATGTATATATATATATATATATGTATGTATGTATATATATTTCCATATGCATGAGATTTTAACATATATTACATTGATAGTAAATGGTAATACTATATACTGAAGGGCTCTAACCACTATTATCACACAGATCTTTTAATAAATATAGAAAAGAATCTAAAGTCATTACTTCTGAGCCATCCATACCTTGTCTTTTCTCTTTTTGTTTAACTTGAATTTTTATATAAGAAAGCAAATCTTTCGCTTTATTTGACAATTTCAATAATTCCGTATGTGTCATGTGATGATATGGTTCTTCGTGACCATGTGTCTTTTAAGAATCAAGCAGAATAGAGTTGTTAATCGTTTTTACCAAGATATACTGTTATGATCCTGGGGTATTTCATTTTGGAGGAACCCTTGTTGATTTTAGTCTTGCGCAATGGTTTCACGGTGAAATGATTACAGGACAAAGGTTATTGTTGCATGACTCCACAAATCACTGTCGATATAAGTCTGAACTGTTTGAACCTGCTAGTTCAGTGCTGTGGACACTAATTTTCGCTCCGGACACAACCCTGTTTAATAAACACTCAAGAGACGCAGAACCGTAGACGGCGCCGGTGGAAAGTTGATATTTCCGAAAAGGCTAAATGAAAACGAATAAAAAAATTCTGATTTAAGGATTTTTTTTTAAAGTAGTAAACTGGCAGCCGACTAAAGATTGTATGTTCGTTTTCACCTTAATTCTTCTCAACCATCTTGCCTCTCGTATGTTACTCATCCTCTCCCTCCTCCGTCAGTCCCATCTTGTCTCTCTCACTTCTGGTGTTGTGAAATTGTGCTGCTATTCCTACCAGATGGATCATGTGCCAGAGGCCTTTGAGTCCTATTCCAGTTCGCCGCTGACATGGTACGATTCTCTTATGAAAGAGCCCTAAAGGTGTTTTCAACTCTCGCCCTCCTGAGTTTAGTTGTTGTCTCCTGAGAAGATATAATGGAATATCTCGAGCTGGCAGGAAATCGCCCTTCAATATATCCATTTTGGGATTATAAATCATCCGACTGGCAAAGTATGAGTCTCCCTCACCGGTTCGAATGATCGTGTTAAAGAGAATTATATTGTAATCTTAATTGGGACTCTTTTCGGTTAAACGTATTTAAATAATTTCAGCTTCTGTTAGATGTCGTGAAATATATCGATTTTATATTCCGTTTGTTAAAAGTTTAGTTTTTTTATTAGTCCTTGTCATCGCTGCTCGTTTTGTGGTATCTCTTCGTTAATGTAATGTTGTAATAAACGAACATAGCAGATTAACGCGCCTTCAATATTTTGTTACAGTATCATTGATAAATTAATTCTACTCTCAGTACTGTTTTCAGTCTAATTATAATTTGTCATAACTACTTTGCTCAACACGGTTTTTATTATCAATATTTAAAGTGT
>JANJGK010006518.1:10000-30000 GCA_039081455.1 Macrobrachium rosenbergii
CTTTCTTTTCTAAACCCAAAGTTTTTTCATATTAATCATTTTGTCATTGGTCTTGTTGTCTTCATAAAAATGCTGTCATACATATTCCAAGGCAAGCCGTGTAACAATTTGCCCTTTAAAAATGCAAATAAATAATTGCACCTCTCTCTCTCTCTCTCTCTCTCTCTCTCTCTCTCTCTCTCTCTCTCTCTCTCTCTCTCTCCTCTCTCTCTTCATTGCTTCAGAACCCTTCCTCTATGTAAGCATGCCTTACACTCACTGGTCAGCCATGTGCTCCTACTTTCACAACCGTAATGCAACATTTAACGTGCAGTTACACAAACTATTAGTGTCATTCTGTTCTCAACTGATAATTAGACATTCATCCTTCTTGCAACTAGTTCTGTCTCCACACGTGCACACTATGCAAAATGAATATGCCATGGATGTCTTGGGATACGTGATCAATAACAAAAAGTCATTTAAGTGTCAGAAAAATGAGATATCTCCATGTTCAATCACTTCGAGGCTCCGAGAATACAGTTGATCAGTTACATCAACAAGGTCAAAGTTTTCTCTAAAGTTACTGCTTGTGACGCTTGCTCGTCAGGACCTTTGCTAGATACGAAAATTCATTTTACTATGCTGTTCCAGGGATCCTGGCTGTTAAAAAAAAAAAAAAAATATGCGCCGAAGTTTCTTCGGAGCAATCGAGTTTTCTGTACAGCGTATAATGCTGTATGAAAATCAGCCACGGCCCATGAAACTCTCAGCCGCGCCTATTGAAACTTTCAGCCACGGTCCGGTGCCAGACGTTCGGTCATGGCTAAATTTAACCTTAAATTAAAATAAAAACTATTAAGGCTAGAGGGCTGCATTTTGGTATGCTTGATGACTGGAGGGTGGATGATCAACATACCAATTTGCAGCCCTCTAGCCTCAGTAGTTTTTAAGATCTGAGGGCGCACAGAAAACTAAAAGTTATTTTACCTGGCAAAGTATAAGTAAGGGATTTTTAATTTGAGTATAGATGGAACATCTCTCCTGCTTTCACAGGTCTTTGTAAGACAAGCTAAATTTATAAAAAAAAAAAAAAAAAGACTTCTTAATTGAGATTAACTTGAAAGCCAAACGGGATGCAGATTCTTGTTTGTATTCCCTATCTGTCAAAAGCAGTTCCACATAGAAGTTTTAAAAATCTGATTCACAATTACGAGACGGTAAGAATGCAGCCAGAGGATTAGAAGTTTATTCAACATTGTAGTTTTTTTTTCATATGCTTTAAATTTCTTACCTTTTATTTCATCATTGCTTTATATAAGGCATGGTGTTTCATTTTCTTATTTTGAAATATTGGAGAGTATGTCTCTTTTATATCCCTTCTGTTCAGGTCTTTATTTCCTTTTCCAGACACCTACTGCATATCCGTCTTTCCCTTATTTACCCACTTAACTAGTCTTACCCGTAACTGCTGTAACTCCTGAAAAATACCAATTTTTGGCACGTCATTCTCTTCTGCTACTATCCCAGATTATTCCAGTTTCTCTGGACCTGTCACACAACCTTCAGATAACCTGCTGCCGAAGTCTTTGAGACTATATTGCATTCATTACCTGAAACATTCATCATTTTTAAAGTTTGATCTTCGTTTCTCTTTGGAAATTTTAGGAAAAAAAATTATTTAGATAAGGCTGTGCTAGTCATACTGGCCATACTGTCTGATAATAGCTTCCATCCGTCTGCCGGTAAACACCCTGAAGTATTTCTGTGTGTCATCTTTGTCTGCGGTAATTGATGTATATCTGGCTCTTTTTGGAGTAGCCTCCTCAAACTTTGGTGCTTCATATAGGTAATGCTGTTATTTCAAATATGAATAGGATTTTACAATCGTCAGACAAAAATTGGCTTGTAATGATGTTTCCAAGGCCAGATTGCTTCCAATAGTTTTGTTTCACATTCCTTCTACTATGATAATGTGAAAATTTAACCCCTTCACTCTGACAATATTTTAAGCTTCGAGATGAATAATCGAGCAGTGAATCTGAAAATATTCTTCAAGTCATAAAATTTAGTAATTCGCACTCTTATTAGAAAGTTTCCATTTTTAATATATGGCCTATAATAATTAATGATTTTATCCAAGGCATAATTTCAGTCAGTGTCATTGAATAAAAGTTCATAAATATACTAAGTTATGAAATCCTTACGCTATATCAGCGGTAGATGTCAACAATAGACTCACTGCGGTAGTATTATCGTGCCAAACAGCAACTACCATGTCTGATTAATTATGAATAGGAAAATATGTGGTTCCATCAAGCAAAACTCTTAGCAAATGAAATTCATTCCAAAATACAAGGACTTGAACATAGGTAACTTACCAACACAATCGTGTTGTTATTCTCAATAACAAAATAACCCATTTAATCCCGAATAGGCGCTATCAATCTAACTAGAGGCTTTTGCTGCAATTATACAGAACTGAAAAAACATTTACAAAGCAACAGTTTGAAAAATATTCACTATTTCGTTTACTGTTTCTGTCAGTTTTAACGAGAGGACCAACACAAACAACTGGTGTGTGCTTTTTCAAGTTCTTTCCTGTTGGACTGTATTGGTGATTTGTTCAGTCTATTCAGACTCATTGGGGTCTGGAAGTCTATAGGTTTATAAGTTATATGATACTCTCTTCACACTACAGTATATTTATATATGCGTACACACACACACACACACACACACACACACACATATATATATATATATATATATATATATATATATATATATATATATATATATATATGGATAGATAAAAACTTACATACAACACTATATGCATGTTGCAACCATATATTTTGGATAATTCTGTATCTCTGCTCACTGGTGGAATATGGACAAATGATATGTGACAGTTGCGGCAATACGACGTTGGTGATAAGCACGCACACACACACACACACACACACACACACACACACACACACACACATATATATATATATATATATATATATATATATATATATATATATATATATATATATAATTATATATATAATATATACATACATACGTACATGTATGTTCATTTTTTCATGTAATCACTTTATTGAAGATTACCAGCGCACCAGATTTGTTACATTTCATCAGGTGAATGACTTTGTCACTTCAATATATAACATATATATGTATATATATAGTATTTTTTTTTAAATATATATATATATATATATATATATATATATATATATATATATATATATATATGTGCGTGTGTGTGTGTGTGTGTGTGTGTATATATGCATGTACATATTTATATATGTATATTATAATACAGTATATATATAATTTTTTATATATATTACGCCCTAAAAACAAGGTCATATAGGGTCATAACCTCTTTCTACATCTCTTTTAAGAACAATGTCTTATCATCTTATGTCTCTAAGATTCTCCAGTAGCAATGGCCAGCACTGGGTCAGCACATTCTGTCTCTCTCGTCAGCTCCTTCACTCTCTCTATCTTTCAAACAAAGGCGTACAGGATTTAAAACGCCGAGATACAACTCTAGACTTTATTTGCAAAATTAACGAAAGCATTTCAGCAAAAGCTACAGTCATGAAATGGAGTCTCTCACACCCCACAAAAATGGAAGTCATAGCTAGAGGAAACTCAGACTCACGATCAATCAAATTAATGTTTCTAGACCAACCAATATTAGTTACTAACCCCCCGGTCACCAAACACAATAAAAAGCTCATGAATACTCTAGACCAAAATAAATGTCATATAGTATGTTTAAAAAGAACGCCACTTCCAATATTCACTTCCTCACAGGATTCAACCAGAATTCCTGTTAAAAGAAGCACAGCTTATATTAAAACCTGAAATGGTATATAAAAAAATAAACACTTAAAACGGAAGAATGCATAAGAAAGAACGGAGGGGTTTCACTGCAACACAAAATGGGTATTCCATATAATGTCTGAAAAACGTACAAGTGTTAATGAGTTATCTTACTCACATTCTATGGCCATCAGGAAACTGCCTCTCAAATGGCTGTCTGTATACACAAACACAGCTCAAAAGAGCGATCACATCAGCCGCAAATCGAAGTGAATACCCATTCTATGGTTCTTCTATAATATACACATTAGAGAGCTCACATATGCACACATTCACTTAATAACCCCTCCCTTGAAGCGTGACGTCACCGTCAAGTTCAATGTTCAAAGGACCCCGCCTTCCGCACCCACAGATATCACAAAACTTCCATCAATCTGTCACGTTGTCCCCATGCATCTTGATCGTGACCGGAACCCGCTGTCTCTAACCGCGGAAAATACCAACGTCAACATAAGGGCCACCTGCACCGGACGCAGGCTTTCAAAGGCCAGCAATTAGCCAGCTTAAACAGAAATATATTTATACAGTATATATTGAAAGATGATTTCGATAATACTGATAATAATTCCCCCCCAAAAATTATAAACTATAACTCAAGGAAAATGAACCTTTGATTAAAAAGTTTTCCAACTTTGTTAACTTTTGCGTAACTTTTGACGAACGTTTCCCCTATCTTCCGGTGTTTTGAGTATTTAAATAATCAGAGCTTTATGAAAGGTTTTAAAGATTTTGTTAACAAATCTGTTAAACTGCATGCTTTAGAGTTGTACATTTGATATTGTCATCCAAGCAGGTTACAATGAGCTTTTGTCTGTAAACGTTATATCTATATATCAGATTACAAGGGAAAATTCCCTCTCCATCACGAAATAGCCAACGGAATGCAAGCCATGACCCACGAAATCTATGAAATCGCCATACCCATTACCCAAATACTATTTTGTGTAGATGAGAACAGATCTCAGTTAACTTCCAATTGCACTAATGTTGGTACCCATCAGGTCAATGAATACGTTTGACAGTATATGCTGCCCCTGTAATTTAGATTAAATTCTTGAATATTGAGGTTACTGGTATAGTTTGATAGTCACGAAATTCTATGGGAACGTTACGTGCCCATGTTTACAGGCAAGGTGTACTTGCCAATAAAATCAGCAAGGTATTTACACAAAACATAATTCTGCACGTGAGCTGGATAAAGACAGACAACAGAAAATATTTTCAAGAAAACATTTAAGAATGGAGATGCAGCACAGTAATTGAAAACAGAAAAGTGACACAAAATAAAGCAAGGAAAGCAAGGTGCTTTACGCAGCAAAGTGTCCTCTCTCACTATTAAGATCACCAGCATTCATAGCACTGTAAGGAAAACAGATTAGCAGTTATGCTGAAAACAAAGAAAGCCTCAGCATTGGATATTTTGGCTAATGGTAAATCCATGGAATATCGATTTAAGCTTTTTGGACGAAGTTGTATGCTCTAGCTTAAGAGGCACACATTTTAAAGTCGATAGAGAAAGCTCCACGGTGATGCAGGCTTGTGTAAATTCATATTTATGAACTCGTTCACTCATGGTATGAATCGTAATTACCGTGTTGGGCAAAGAGACACCGCAACTTCAAGCAGTTGAGCCTTGCCGTTTGATTCCCCCGAGTACTGCTGTTGCCCAGAATATAGAAGAGTATTTCAGCAACCTTAAATCATAAAAATCTGGACCTTGTCACAAAAGCCATCATCGTCTCTGCAGATGTTGGAAGTTTTACATTCATTACCTACCTTTCTGGCAGCGTCATCAGATGATCGTAAATACTTTGAAAAATAGAGATTGAAGCTGAAGATTGCCGAATACTATCAATTATTCTTGATATTCCTGTAAACTGAGCAGATGTGACTAGTCAGACGGGCCCCACGATGTTACCGTTATTTTCTTTGTTATATTATTTAGCCATGTCGTTTTTACCGCGTTTTGATTTTTGTTCATGTTTTTAAGAAAGTCGTTTACTTGTAGTTAGACGGTCCCTACACATTCTCTGACCCTATCAGATGTTGATGCACAACAAAGAATAGTAGCTTGCTTGAGAACTCAGATTTTGAAATGTTGTTTCACATTTCTATTGTTTTACTTTTGAGCTTACAGTAATAGAAAAGTAAACGAGCTCTTATGCTGAAGTTTTCTTCATTGAGACATGAATTATCACACATATTGTGACTGAACGTACAACATCAGAGTAAATGCAAATATATAGTTTTTGTCAGTGTTTGAGTCAGCATTCTTGGGAGGTCTAACGTTTCTCTTGTCATTGTCAATAAATTTCCTAATCTCCAGATGGCTTTCTTCCGTTCTCATCATTTTCCTTTTTATTCATGTTTTTTAAACATTATGAATCTGCGTGAAGTGTGAATGCTGTGAAATTCTCTGGGAAAGAAATTAAATTGGCAATTTGGAATTTGAAAACACTTACTATGAAGGTTCTGTATTTGTGTATTTATTTATAAAGGTCTTCTCTGATGACTTTTCAAATAGGTTCCCTTCGGTTTCTCTGTATTTAGAATTATACCATGAGTAAACTTCTTCTCTTCTCTCTATATGTATCCCTGAGTGTAAAGTTCCGTTCTGTATTGTCACGTTCATACTGATACCATGTTAATATTGCATCTTGTTGGCTCTGTCTTTAGTTTAAAACCTTATATTAAGTCCTCATTAGCTTAGATTTGTGATGACTTTGAAAGTTCCACTCATTTGCTTTATAGTTATGTAAATAACTTGTTTCTTCCCGTTCGGTTTATATTTATACTCCCAGCGGGTGTCGAACCCTCCAAAGCTTTATTTTTTGCCCCCATAGCTTATATAAACTTCTGTTTACAATTCCTCATAGTAACTTTTTTTACGCTGCCTTATTCATCTGTAAATTCTGAACAGTTTATGAAACGCAGCTCTATATTGGTTGACTTTTATACTGATACCATATAAAAAGATCTAATTAACTATATACTGCTCGAAATATTTTAATGTAAAGTTTATTTGTTTACGTTTCTCATTACAGAACACTTAAAAAACCGTAAGGGTTAAAATTAATACAGAAGAAAAATTATCAGCTACTTACTTTTGAACACGTTTCTAGAAGGTCGGCTCCACTGCTCACAGGTAAGTGTTTATAAATAAGTATTCTGTTTTACCCGGACGGTCATTTGCACTGAGTATATGATCCTTCACCAAAGCCGTTCTCCCCCGCTGCCACCCCCCACTTTTTTTTTTTTTTTTTGCATATATCTGCTCTGATTCGCCTTTATGCGTGAGAAGTAGGTGACAAATTTTCCACTATCATTTTCCGGTCGGATTATTTCAATTAGGTATTTCAGGTCCATTGATCCACCTTAACGACTTTTCCCTTCTTGTTAAGTTATCCATCTATGATTTAGACTATTTTTATCTGCATTTTTCCATATTTCCTTTCGTTCATTTTATTAGTGATAAAAGGTAATCCAGTGTTGTTGAAACTCAGCAAGATAATAGTCTTCTTATTTGGTTTTATTTTAATGAGGTTGCATTTAGGATTAATTGAGAAAATCTGCTATGTAATTTTCTTAAAATAGTTCGAGTGAGATAAAACTGAGACAGATACAATACATTAAGTAATAGTTATAGAATTTTTCCATGTGTTCCTTATGCATAGGTATTTATAGAGCTATTGCTTTGAGACATTATGCCTATGGTTGAATAACGGTCTCATTACTCCAGCTGAAAAGACATGGAATCATATTATGAATAGTTTATAGCGATAAAAGTCTGTATAAAGCGATATTAATCTCTGTCCGAATTCGGTCAAAGTCAGACAAATTTAAATGTAACGCGACACCAAATGAAATTGATTTCAAAACTGCAGGGGTATTGAATGCAAATGAGTTCCAGGTGACGTGAAATCAGCATTTGAGTGAATTCGAAATTAAATGAAATATACATTGAAATATTTGTTTTGGCCAATGTCAGTGTTGGATCAGCACAGACTGACTCATTACTATATATATGAACAGTTTCATTTATAGAATCCTCATGTGATGCAGCGTGTAAACGTAAACCCATGAATTTGAATGATTCATTGAATGATAGAAATTATGGGGAATTATGAGTTGTTGGTGCTTTTGATAGTTTTTTTTTTTTTATTTGGAGACTTCGACTGTTCTGTTTCATTGATGCTGGTAACAGGCAGAACCACATTCGATTAGGAATTTTATGTATATCCAAATTTTATGATGTACTGTATTTTGGAAGTATTTCATGTGGTGCATACAGTGAATAGAAACCGTTGAACTACTATTACTTATCCGAAAGGAATAAATGGCGCTGTTGTTTTGAACGAGCGCAGTGGATTGTTTTTATTTAAAATGCTAATTATTTATTTTCCCGTTCATGTACCCAAACTCCCCTCTCTCCACACACACACACCCACACACACCCACTGGTGATATCTGTAGGCACCCGGTAAATGAAATTTTTCCTGTTGTTTAGGTCAGTGTCTGAAATTACATCTACAGCAAACGGTGAGAAGTGTGATGTAGTAAAATTTTTTCGTCATAAGTTTTCAAAATGTTTGTCAAAGAGGTATGAGAGATGTATTTGGCTATGATTGTGAAGTCTAATACCTTCAAAATTATCTTACACATGATAGTCAGAGAAACGGTAATTAGTCCACAATGTCTGTGAAGCGACGTAACTTTTAACACTTTTAACTACAGTAATTTATAAAAAATAATTTTTGAGTCACAGCTCTTGTAAAGTATATATATATATATACAGTATATATATATATATATATATATATATATATATATATATATATATATATATATATATATACATATATATATATATATATATATGTATATATATATATATATATATATATATATATATATATATATATATAAAATATATATATATATATATATATATATATATATATATATATATATATATTATAATGATATGTCTATAATATGTATGCTTTCTGTAACATTAATATGTTTCTGTAAATTCTGATATATTCTCTCTTGTATTTGTCATGTGCTGTGTGTTGAGATATCAGGTCTCAGATCTTAAAAGGGTTTGTTGACTGTGTGATTTTATAGATAACATACATTTTCCTGTTAGACTCTTGTGTTTGCACAGCTGAATGTTTGATCAGCTGTCAAGTGTGTGACCACAGTATTTGTCCCTTTATGAGAGAGGCCTCAAACCACTTCAGTTGTCAACTAAAAGGGAGATGAAATGACAGGTTTAGATAACCTGCTTAATCCAGAGGCTATTTCTGTTTGAACAAGTGTGCATACAAGAAATCCCCTCTCCATTTGTAAAGGATGTATGCTGACAGGCCCAGATAGCTCTTTTCAAGCCAGAGAATAATTTCCTGATTATTATTCCTCCTCCAAGGGAAAAAAAACCCTGTTTATTGCTTTTTTTCCCAGGGAAGATTCCCAGAGTGACCCATTTCCAAATAAATGCCTAACTGGCAACATAGGTTTATTCTCATAGTAGAGTTTTGGGAAACTGGTCCAGACAGAGACTCTGTAGAATTTGGTTAGGTTTTGTCTCCCTCTCTCTTATACCTCTCTTCCTTCAGAAGAGAGTAAAATTTACAATATAGCAGGTTTGTGTGGTCACCATTAAAGTGTGTATCTTTCTAAGGTCTTAGTACAAGAAAATGTAAAATAAGTGTAACAGCACTTTAGATAAAAAGTGTTTCTGCTGCAGCAAGTGTTTTGTAAAAGTATTCAGAAACTTGTATAAGGTAAAGTGGTTTTTACTTATTTTTACCATGGTAAAAAGATAGAAACTTTAAAGAGATTTTGCCTTAGTGAAATTATTGTTGATAAACCTTTTGTGCATTTTTTGTATGTTCTTGTTTTTACAATTTTTGTGTGTTCTTGTGTTTACAGTTTCATAGTTTTACCCAAACTTTTGTATTGGTGATTTAGCATTTATTTACTTAGCATTTTATTTACTTAGCATTTTACATATGTTGATACTTTAACATTGCATACTTGATTTGATTTTCATTTGTTAAGATTTCTTTTTCAAATCTAAATAAATCTTAATAGTTTAAATTTTGCTTAGTTAACGTAATTTCCCAATAAATTAAAGTTTTGTGAATTAATCTTGTTTAAGAATTAATTAAATCTTGTGTTGTTTTCAAGTAATGGTAAATTTTTTCAGATTGTGAATTCTAATTATAACTTTTGAATTTAGAAATAAATTTTTGTATTTAAAGTTAAAAAAAAAAACAGTTTAATTTTTTTACCACCAGTGAATAGGGTTATTTGCGTGTGCATGAGGCAAAGTGATAGACATGTTCTCCTCCAGTTAATTGAAGTGAATGATGACCAGGGAAACAATTATAGTTGTTTGATGGAGTGATGCCCTTTTTTATCTAGTATATCTCAATACCTCACATATAACTTGATAAACCTCGTTTGATATTTCAAGTGATAAGCAAGTTTTAAAGGAATCACTGTTACCTTTAGAGTGTTCAGTCGTAATTTTATTGCTATGAGGGTTCAGGTATCTGGCTGAAGTGAGGTAAATTTTTGGATTTTGTGACCAGTTGTGTAATAACCAGGTACTTGGTATATTTCGTGAAAAAAATATATATATGTATCACACACACACACACACACACACACACACACACATATATATATATATATATATATATATATATATATATATATATATATATATATATATATATATATATATATACTCGTATATATATATATATATATATATATATATATATATATATATATATATATATACTCGTATGTATATATATATATATATATATATATATATATATATATATATATATATATATATATACTCGTATATATATATATATATATATATATATATATATATATATATATATATATATATATATAAAAGAAGTAATTTTTTGTTCAAGCTGTCGTAAAGTATATCAAAATATATATTCTATTTATTGTCTTATTTACTTATCTGTAATTAAGGTGAGAAAAATGTCATTAATTAAAGAAAAGTTCCCTTCATTACTTTCCAGCTCTGCTTCTAAATCCAGAAGCTTTGTTTAGATGTCGTGAATTCTCAAGCTGCATATTGGCCTCATTTGTCTATATTTGAAATATTGGTTTCATAATGCTGGTGATTCTTCTTTCGTGCCCCCTCTTGGTAAAATCAAACCAAGGGCTTTTTGCTTGATCGGTGGCTCCTTCACTTATGGTCTACGACCTACTTTTCCCTTCTGCAGTAGAATAATTCTCTCCCTTCCCTTCAGTCTTTATCTTGGTGAGATTTAGACCATCATTTAAGGTATTACTTTCTGGGGTATTACAATGCATATTCATCCCATGAATACCAGATATCGAGGTTTTCTCGGTTTAGTGGCTGTGTCCTTTTCTGGAGTCAAGATCACATTCTCTTCCATCGTCTGTTTTCCCAAGTCCTATAGCACTTTTTTATGAGTCAATTTCATCTCTCCTCTCGATTAAAGTTCCTCCCCTTTTTTCCCTTCACATTTTTTTTCCATGTAGCGTTGAGGCATAAGTATATGGGAGCAAGGTGAAATTTTCCGGAATTTTATGTTGGACGTTAACGGTATGAGATATTTTGTTTTTAAAAGAAATCTTAAAAGAAGCGAAGTGAGTTAATGATATAAGTACACCAAAGATTTTTCCATTCTCCTGCTATCACTCTTAAGTAAAGGATAGGTCATGTGCCATATGCATGCAACTACCTAATCACTCTGTATATACAAACATGTTGTCGGTTTTTATAATGTAAGGGTATTAGTTGAAGATAAAAGAATAATTTGAATATCTCCATCTGCTCTTTTACTTACATTCTCATTTGTTATCGAATGTCAAGTTTTCAGTGACGATGATAAGAGGAAGCCATTTAGAAATTTGAAATCCTGCAGCCATGTATTGGTCGATAGAATGTCGCATCGTCTTTTTCAGAATTGTATAACCTTCATTGTAACGCAAGAAAGCTCCCCTTTATATTGCCAAAAACGTCATTTGTAATTAGGCACGTATCTTCTATAATGAAAGACTAAAATAGCGCTAGCGAAGCTTGCAAGGCGAAGAATGAGACAACCGAATGATTTTCTGGGGGTTGGTTGGTTGAAAGAGGTGGAGCAGAATAGAATAATTAATGGTACGTGACTTTTCAGATGCGAATGTAAAAGAAGAAGGATTAATTGTTGGTGGACTGTAATTTAAGATAGGAAAGATTAATAGGCAACAGGAAGGAGAAGCAAGTATTGTTGTAAGATCATTTATATGCCAGCGTGGAAGCCAAGGTAATGATGAACGACTGACCTTCATCATATACTTTCATGAAAGAGAAACACTGGCGCTGGTCAGGAGAATCAGGGAGCGGAGCTCCGTAATTGGATGTTTGGTGTATGACTTTCATTTCAGGAAAGAAATTAAATTTAACTCAATCAAGGTGTTAGGGATAGAAAAACGTTAGCAGTAAGTGGACTTTAAGAATTTTGGTAACTGACAGAGAATTGCAGAGAACTTGCATTTGCAATTTTAGTAAGAGGGATGGGTGTAACTGACGGTAAGTTACAAATTTACTTTTGTGGAGTACAGTGTACTAATTAAGAAATAAATAAAGATCGAGTTGAATTCGAACTTCAAAAGCAATAACGATGCAGGAATTTGGAAAAGTCTAAATCCGGAAAGTAAATACGATAGTGTAATATTATGAATAGCGCAGTTAGTTAAAATATAAAAGGGACCATAAAACAATATATAAGCTTCTCATGATTGTAGTTGGGAGCCTTAATCGAAATCTGATGACGGAATTATGCAACGAAGCAAATTTGAGGCTTCTCTTAGTCAGTTGTCATTCAGGCCTTTCTAAGACGTTTGGCAGGATAGATTCACTGGCATTTGAATTTAAATACAGTGTAAGTGGGGGAGGGACCTGAATACTGTGTTTATTTTTGCATATAAGCATACACGCAATGAAAGGGTTCTTTATGAGGAACACATACACGCATAGACAAAAGGCCTTATGATTTAGTGTCTTGAAATGCATGCATTTTAACACAGTAGGAGGAGGTCTGCAAAGATATGATTACCACGAAAATAAATAAAAATGTAAAGTTCGATAGGTATACATTATACATTTCCTGAAAACACGACGACAGTGCAAAAAATTTGTTCTGTCGTTAGCAAAGGACAAAGTCAACCTATTAATGTATTTATTGAAGAACAGATGACGTATCTTTGAATTTAATCTAGGTTGAGATATTATATATATATATATATATATATATATATATATATATATATATATATATATATATATAAATATATATATATATATATATATATATATATATATATATATACATACATATACATATATGTATATACTGTATGTGTGTGTATATATATATATATATATATATATATATATATATATATATATATATATATATATATATATATATATATATATATACATGACTATCATATTTTCTCTGGAGCCATCCTTTTTCAGGGAGAACATCTAATTATTTATAAAAATATGATTTTGCATGTCCTGTCCCCGTCAGCATAAAATATTTTTACGCCGATATTATAAATTAGCGAGAGAGGATGCCTGTAGCAAAGCCAATTAGTAATTAAAAAAAAAAAAACAGCGATGAAAAGTATGTAAACATGAATGTATGAAAATACTTGAAAAACTTGGAGGTGATCTCATATAACAAAAAATTATACCCCATGTATAAAAGAAATTGACAAAAAGAGCCAGTTATTAAGAGCAGTGTGTAATTAGGGCATATATATAAATTTTACTTGGAGCCGAGGAACAAAGAACTTTAATGAGATGCATCAGCTGGAAACGCCGAAGTTTCTCCATCCCCGACTCTCACTTGTTTCATGCGCAGGATGAAAAAGGCAGAAGGCATGGGCTTTGCATATTAATGATTGAGTATATACGTGGTTTATAATTATATATACATATACATTACGGTTTAGGTATGTCCTGTGCCTATTCCCCCCGTTTTTATTTTGTTTTATAATTTATATATCGATGTTTTAATGTGACTTTTTATAAGAAGTTTTTTTAATCATTGCAGCCTTGAAAATGCGACTATAGCAATTGTCGTGAAACGTCGGCATAATAAACCGTATTGTAATAATGGTGCCCGTTCCCTTCGACTTCGAGACTATATATATATATATATATATATATATATATATATATATATATATATATATATATATATATATATATATTATATATATATATATATATATGTATATGTATATATATATATATATATATATATATATATATATATATATATATATATATATATATAATTATATATATATATTATATATATGTGTGTGTGCGTGTGTGTGTGTGTGTATAGAATCTACTGGTCACTTTTTACCAGATACATATGTAACTGTAATAGCCATAATGCCCTCTTAACTTCTCGAATTCTTCGCGCTTTTTTGGATACGCTTGTCACTGCAAAGCCTTAAGATCCAAGTGTAAGAAATACGAAGAAATTATGATGTCCGGTAGCGAGAGGACATCATAATTTCGTCATATTTCTTGCACTTGAATCTTAAGGCTTTGTAGTGACAAGCGTGTCCAAAAACGCGCGAAGAATTCGAGAAGTTAAGAGGGCATTATGGATATAACAATTTCATATATGTATATATATATATATATATATATATATATATATATATATAATATATGTATATGTATATGTAATATGTATATATATATATATATGTATATATTATATATATATATATATATATATATATATATATATATATATATATATATATATATATTATATATTATATATATATATATATTATATATATATATATATATCAATTTTGGTGCGAGGAGAAAGGCACTTCTTTGTTCCTTTCTGAGTACTTTATTCAGCTACTGACGTTTCAAGACGTTTAGTCCCATTTTCAAAGCTACATAATAAAGAAACGGACATAAAAAAAACGGGCTCGGAATAAAACATAACATAAAATTATAACATAAAATGGAAGAGTGTTTACCAAGTGGTGCTGAGGGAACCGACCGAGTGACAGTCCAGGTCAGGTTCAGCTTCGACTTAAACTTACGAGAGGTATAGAGTTGTTGAGGTGGTTTGAGTATATATATATATATATATATATATATTATATATATATATATATATATATATATATATATATATATTTATATATATATATATATATATAGTATATATATTATATATATATATATATATATATATATATATATACTCGTATATATATTTTGTAGTATATATGTGTGTGTGTGTGTGTGTGTGTGTGTCAGAGTCTCTCGTTGCAGCGTCAACAGCAGTGTATTTGCAAATTGCTTTGCTACCATACAGAATGCGTTTACGTCTTTTTTTCTGCAGTGTGGCCAGTTGGAACGTAATGCTGATTAATCACGTCCATTTCTTTATTTGCGCTATACTTAACATTTTTTATGTGCTATTTCATCAGTTCCTCTAAAGATGTGTAAGTTTATAGAAGAGAGTGATCTCTCTCTAATATAATTCCAGTGTTACCTTCCCTGAATGGCATAATGATTCTTTTCTCAAATTCTCGAATATATATATATATATATATATATATATATATATATATATATATATATATATATATATATATATATACATATACATATATATATATATATATATATATATATATATATATATATTATATATATATATATAAATATGTATGTAGTGTTGCTTCAATCGGTTTTGTTTAAAGTTTGAATGTCCTATACTTAGGATTTAATTAAGTATTGAAGGGTGACTGTTTGTATCTTTGGACTTTATATCTGTAATGATAATAATCATTTGTGTTAGTGTATTTTGTATTCCTCTTTTCTTACTTTAAAGGGCGCACTGCATAAGGATGAGGGGGATTGTTACCATTTCTTTTTTTAATTATCTGTTGGTCATTACCAACTAATTTTTTTATTATTCATCCCCGCTTAACTGTAGAAATTTAGTTTTCATATACTGTTTTGATTAAAAAAAGTTAGTAAATTACTTCATGGAAAGAGTGAAACAATTTAATGTTTTTTTTTATTTTTTACTTCTTTTATTCTGTTTTTACGCATAACTTATCCCGATAACATATACCGACACTGGAAGCTCTGTTTTGGTTCTGATTTTCTCTTTGTGACTAAAATTACGTGAAATACTGAGATTGGAAATACAAAGATTTTTTTTGAGGTTTTTTTGTACCTGCATTTGACCATTTATTCCGGAAGCCTTAGAAACGAATTAAGGAAAGTCCAACCTTTTTCACTTTACACATATTCGTTATTTGGATAAAAGTCACTGGCACAGCAGTTTTCATTCAAAGTGGGCAAGCAGTTCACACGAAGTGGATCATCGAATCACGTTGGAGATTCAAAGAAATGTGTCAACACAGCCGCAGAAAACGATTTGATCTGTGAATTTCGAGGTGGTCTTAGTTATTACGGTTGACCACCCTTTAAAATCGTGATCATATTTTCACTAATGATTAAGGTGACTTTGATCTAATTAATGCGGTGACAGGTTGCAGCGGAACCAAACTAATAAGGAGCATTATGAAACAATTTTAACGAAGTTGCAATGTCTAATTAGCTATTGCGAAATTAATTTGGTCGTTAGTCATAAGTGCTTCCAAATTTCGATTTTAAGTGGCGTCTGAAATCATTTTAACTTTTTATTATCAACCAGATACGAAGTTGTATTTAGCAGCCGAGTACAGGAAGCTTATAAATCCATTAGTTTTTACGACTAGAAAAACTATCCGAACAGTAAGCTTATATTAGCATACTAACTGATAAATATAATGAAATGAATAGTTATTAAGCTGAAGCCTTCGGAAATATTTCAGAATCACTAGGGAATTATTTGGCACATATTACAAAAGTTACGGGTACTGGTACATTCCCATTCGGTGGCATCTTGATATTTTGCAGTTTGGGAGAGAGACAAAGAGGTGACATATTTTTTCAACTTCTCCCTGTAAATTCATTGCAGGGTATCAGTATTTTGACATCCAAATTATAAAATGTTTTCCGTTTGTTTTCTAGAAGCATGTTATCTGATATGGAATTTTATTGAAGGTTTGTTATGGGTTCCTGTTTGTCTTACATGATGAGGATCTGAAGATAGAAATATGTAAGAAGGATTTTGCCTCACTTTATGGAATGCGGTAAAAAACATAAGTAAGCAGGAAAAATAAACTCATTAATAACGATTAACACCAAGTGCACTATTTCTTTGTTTTTATCACTGTAGAAGGGATGAAAAGAAAATGTACTAAAAACTCGGAGATTGATATATTACATAGCTGGTTGGCGGGTTTTTTTATGCAGGATTTTATATGGTCTAAGTCCTGTCGAGGTTCGTTTACTGTGTGCCAGTGCGAGTTTTCGTGTTCCAGTTTTCTTTTAAGGTGTTAATTACGTGAGAATGCAGTGACAGATCAAAAAAGAGAACTGGGAAGTTATACATTTTATAGTGTAAAGAAGCGATCTAAAAACTTGCAATCTGATAATAGCTAGCTTATATGACTTTGAAATGTGAACGTGATGCCTTTGCGGGTTTTATGGACTACAAAAATTACAGTCTCTTCCTTTTCCTTGATTTCTTCAAAGTGTTGTTGCTACTTCATTAATTACATCTTGTGGCTCAATATATTTGCATAGAGGCTGCGTTTTTAATATTGCAAAAGTAGTTTACATTTAACACGATATGATTACGATATGATTTCTTTTCATACACACACACATATATATATATATATAATACTGTATGTATGTATGTTATATATAGTATATATTTATTATATATATATATATATAATATATATATATATATATATATATATATATATATATATATATTATATATATATATATATATTACGCCTGTGACGGCTTTGATGAACTATGTGCAGTTGTGTCGACGTTGGAGGGTTACACGGTTAGATACAGCGAGGTATCTGACGCATGCACTTGTGCATACCTGACCATGATCAGAATTTAAGTGCATGGAGACAGTGTAGTGTGTATGAGTGTTGCACTCTCTAATGGTATATTATCAGAGGAACAGTGACTCAGGGGGAGGACTGCGGTTTTGGTGGCTGGGTGTGTTTTGCCTTGTGAGTGTTTAAAAACCACCACCGTGACGATACCTTATTTGTCGCCATAGAAGTGAATACCATGACTCATGAACACATCTTTTCCAGACATTATGTGGAAATACCCAGTTTTGCTGCAGTGAAATTCCCCTGTGTCTCCATTATGTATTTTCCTGTTCTACTTTCCTTTGCGCATTTTTCTGTTTTGAATATTGATGTAATGTTACACCATTTTAGGTTTTTAATATATATGTTTCTTTAACAGGAATTCTGGGTTCGTCCTGTGAGGACGAATATTTTGGAAGTGGTGTTTATTCTTTATATCTATATGACATTTATTGTGGTCTAGAATAATTATGACCTTTTCACTTGGTTTGGTGACCAGGGTGTTAGTCACTAGTATTGGTTGGTCTAGGATCATTAATCGGAATGTTTGTGAATCAGAATTTCCTCTAGCGATGATTTCCATTTATAGGGGATGGAATTCACTCCATTTCATGATCGTAGCTTTTGCTGAATCACTTTCGTTAAATTTGCAAATAAAGTCTAGTTTTGTACCTCAGTGTTTAATTCCAGTAGGCCTTTGTTTAAGAATAGGTTCAGTGAGAGAAGTCGACGAAGGAGAAGGAATTTGGTGACCCAGGATGGGGGCCACTACTACCAGAGAATCTTAGGAAAGTAAGACGATTGATTCTCTTCTTAAAACAGATACAGTAATAGAATATGACCCTATTGACCTGGGGTAGGGACATTAACACACACACACACACACACACACACACATACATATATATATATATTTATATATATATATATATATATATATATATAATATATATATATATATATATATAATGTATCATATATATACACACACACACATAAAGTGCTGCATAATCTCTCTCTCTCTCTCTCTCTCTCTCTCTCTCTCTCTCTCTCTCTCTCTCTCTTCTCTCTCTCTCTCTCTCTCTCTCTCATAGATGAATTGCCCGTAATTTTAGGATATGCGGATGGTATTTCAAGGTCTCACACTTTTCTTTAACTGTTTTCCTTTTTGGTCTCCAAAGTTATTACAGTTTCCGTTCACGTCTAATACTATCATGCCTTGTCAGTATCTACTGCATTTGATGTCTTGTGCAATTCTCATTTACTGGATCATACCTTAAGCGCATTTCGTCTCCTCGGAAGGCGTTTATTTGTTTTACCTCCCCCACTGATATTGAGTTTGCATTTTGTTAATTTCATTTGTTTTAATATCGGGAATTGTTGGGCAAAGGAGTCCCTTCCCATGGAGGAAGGACCTCAGTGTATTGTGCACTTTCCTTTTGAATTTGTACTACTTGGAATCTTTATTGTGTGAGTTAACATACAATATCCAATGTGCTGCCGTTTTTTATCATTATTATCACATTATAAAAATTTGCTTATAATTTACTGATATTATATTCCACGGATGAACATATAACTAAACAAGTTCTCTCTCTCTCTCTCTCTCCTCTCTCTCTCTCTCTCTCTTCTCTCTCTCTCTCTCTCTCTCTCTCTCTCTCTCTCTCTCTCTCCGCCGCAATGAATAAGGTATATTATTGTATTAACAGTGTTTGATGTAAACCAGACTCATTGTTCTACACTGTATAATTCATAACTATAGCTGCAGCCGAAAGACGCAAGAGATTGTCAGAAAGAGTGACTTTTAAGAGATTGGTTTTTTCTTTTTTTTTTTTTTTTTTGGTTACCCTAATGGAAAACAGTAGAAAATATCATTTTTAAGCTGAACAAAAATAAATCACATTTTGGGTGCTTGAGATACTGCCTATGATAACGTACGATGCAAGAAATGTTTTGAGATTTGGAAGCACTCCAGGACGTATGGGATGATGATCAAACAAAATCGTTACATCGAT